>PIJE02002249.1:59156-66656 GCA_002895965.2 Coryphaenoides rupestris
ATAAATTAATTAATATTATACCATTTACGTTTTGTAGTTCAAATGATAGGAACTTTAATAAAAGAATTGAAGTAAGGTAACACTTTTATACAAGAGTTAAAGTTAACACACATTATTCTCCTGGGTTGGGTTTAGTAAAGAACTCAGGGCAACCCATATGCGCTAACTCCACTTGATATATAACGAGGAGTGAGTCTTGAACACGATGTCACTGTCGTTACCTTAACACAACGTGAACATGAGTAAACACGATGAAACGAAAGAGCTCGTTTAATCTGGAATGGAATAAAGATCACAGATTCATGACCAAAAGCAGCAAGGACAACTGCTGTGTCATATGAAGAATACAGTGATGCTGTCCAGGCCTGCAATCTGAAAGACATGGATATGGATGGACTGTCTGAGGAATATACCATCGTGGAAGCTTCCCTCAGCTCTCCGGGAATGGAAGGTTGCCACAGTGAGGAGCGATATCTGAAACTGGTTTCCGAAGCAGATCCAGTACCACTTGTGAATCTCAGGAAGGTCAGCGCCTATATTTTCTCCATCCCATACAGCGACGCACACACAGAACGAGAGGAATCGTCTGGTTGTCTCCTGAGCTGCTGCAGAGGGTGAAGGTGGAGTTTTCTGAGGTCAAATTGAAGAGCAGGATACTGAGGACAGGAACTTCAATCCATTAAAATACAGGTGGACTGCTGCACACACACACACACACACACACACACACACACACACACACACACACACACACACACACACACACACACACACACACACGATGGAGAAAATATAGGCGCTGACCTTCCTGAGATTCACAAGTGGTACTGATCTGCTTTGGAAAACCAGTTTTCAGATATCGCTTCCTCACTGTGGCAACCTTCCATTCCCGGAGAGCTGAGGGAAGCTTCCACGATGGTATATTCCTCAGACAGTCCATCCATATCCATGTCTTTCAGATGCAAGGCCTGGACAGCATCACTGTATTCTTCATATGACACAAGCAGTTGTCCTTGCTGCTTTTGGTCATGAATCTGTGATCTTTATTCCATTCCAGATTAAACGAGCTCTTTCGTTTCATCGTGTTTACTCATGTTCACGTTGTGTTAAGGTAACGACAGTGACATCGTGTTCAAGACTCACTCCTCGTTAATATATCAAGTGGAGTTAGCGCATATGGCGACGAGGATACCGGACGGGACGAGGAAAGTGCGTGATTGAGGACAGATTGTTGAACCGCAGTGCAAGATCACCCTTCAGTGGGACCGCACGAGCTAAGTGCTAACTAGCTAGCTAAAAGGCGGCAACGGGACCAGGGAGAGTGAGGAACAAATAGTACGTTTGGAAGAATGAGTTCGACGATTGGCACCCTGTCAGACTACGAGGCAAACAAACAACATGGGAAGAATACTGTGAGATACTTGAGCAGTTTTTTTTTTAAGCAAATGGCGTAGATGACAGAGACAAGCAGAGAGCTATCCTCATCGGCGTAGTGGGGCCAGCTACGTATCAACTAATGAGAAACCTACTGAGTCCAGAGAAGCCTAGCTCGAGAACGTACCGACAGCTGAAGATATGAATGCAAAATCACTTCAGCCCGAGAGTGTCCAGAGATATAAGTTTGACTCTCGCTCCCGCCAGCCTAATGAGACCGTCAGGGAATACGTAGCCGAGCTAAGACAAATACCATGAGATTGTAACTATGAGGATTCATCTATGAGGATTCATCTACAGTATATTCATCTATTAGATATGTGACCCCTAACTTGCCACTTGGATATATGTGTTGCCTTTACATTGAGATACCTGATCAATTGTAGGCAGGCTATGATTTAGGTTTGCCACCTTATTAGTGTTTGAAGGAACATTCCTTCAACCGTGCATCACCAGGCCTGAGCCATTTGGAGGTTTCGGGGTTCGCAAAGGTCAAGCTTTGGGGTCAACCATGACTGTGGGACATGCTGGTGGCCATGCTGGTAGTGGTAGTGGAGGCAGCGGAGGAGGACGTATCCCCCGCTTCTCCAACTCCCACTTCTTCCCCAACTCTGCTTCTGGTACGACCACCGCCACCATGGCTGTGTCTGCGTCGAGCCGGACAGAGGGTCCAAGAAGACTCGGACCTCCAGCCAGGGCTCCGAGGGTCCGGACATATCGCCGACCACGGCTAACCCAGACTATATCATGCAGCTGGTCAGCAACGTGCTCCTGCACCTGAAGGAAGTCTTCTCCTCCAAAGGTAAGGAAGGAATGATGACAAGTAGAGTCGTATCCCTTTCCAAATGCCCCAGCACCCCCAACTATTTTATTCAGTTCAGGCCTTGGCTGAACGGTCAGTCAACCAACATTCTCTCTCTCTCTCTCTCTCTCTCTCTCTCTCTCTATTTTAAAATGAACTAGTTCAGTTCATAGTTCATAGTCAAAATTTTGAACTAAGTTCACAGTTCCCAAAAATGAACTAGTTCATAGTTCTTTTTTTTCATATGTTGCCTGCGAGCTGAAACTATGCGTCAGATTTCATCTCCATATCCAATTGTTTAAATTTCTTGTTTAACAGTGTCCTGGTTCTTTTTGCGCCCTACATGCTGCTGTCACCTCCATGCTGCTTTTTTCTTTGATGACCGCATGCGGCAGTGCGACACTGGTGGCTGGTGTTGCCAGATTGGGTGTTTTTTCCGCTTACATATTAAGGCCTGGTTTACGGTGTGTTTTAGCCGGGTTTTCCGCCTGGAAGGCCGGATACAAATCTGGCACCCTATTGAACCGAAGTTAACCTGAGAGAGCGGTGCGTTCCACAGACACCAGAATGAACGCTGTTCACAGTAAACGTTCATTCAGGCAGTAATACAGTACGTTCAGTTCACGTTCGCCCAAAATATGAACCAGTTGATGAACTATCGTTCAATGAACGCAATTCAGGCACAACACTGTATATATAATAATTAATAATAATAATAATATAATAATTATAATAATGACCCGGCTGTCCTCTGGGTGCAGCCGGGTGTCCCTCTTGGTGGGCAGGCAGGGGTGTCCTTCTGGTGCAGCCGGGTGTCCCTGGGTGCCAGCCGGGGTGTCCTCTGGGTGCAGCAGCTCCTCTGGATGTTTGGTCCCTGGGTGGATGCCTGTCTCTCTGTGGCTCCCCCTGTAGGATTTACTCGGTCTGCGGTTGAGTTGCGATGTCCTTCAGAGTTCTTTGCAAAAGTTTGGGACTCCGTTGCCTTGAAGATGGTGCACTTGGTCGTACAGACTGTGCAGGTCCAGGGGTCGGGTGGGCAGTGCCAAGTAGACATTTGCCTTCATTGCACAGTCTCTGGAGATTTGTGCATTTACCCTTTGGATGAAGGCAGGGTGGAAATCCCATCTGGGTAGCAGGGTAGAGATGACTACCTTTGCATTGGTGAATGTAGAGGTGGCTTTTTCTATCACTCCCTTTACAGACTTTACCACCTCTTCTCCCTGCCTTCTCAAGTCATTTGTGCCGGTGTGGATTATGATGTGGCTGGGGGACCCCAGGTGGTCCTCGGTCAGCAGTTCCATGGCGTTGCTGGTGTTCCGGCACTTGAGTTTTAAACTCTGTGGTTTGGGAAAAGTTTTTTCTCTTCCACGTATCTCCCATTTGAGTCCATGAGGAGCACAATTTGTGGGTTTAGTGTGGGGTTGCTTTCTGGAGATCTGGGAGTGGGGTTTGATGGGGGAGGTCCGAGAGTGGTCTCTTGTGTTTGTGGCTCTTGACTTGGTGGTGCTGCTGGTTGGTTGGGACTGTGTTCTGGGTCTTGTTGGTCTGTTGTCTCCTGTGGGAGGGTACATCACGATTCCACTGATCCTTCGGTGGTTGGTGTTTTCCGCTCGTCTTTGAGCTTTCGCAACTCTTCCTGGAGCCGGCTCGTCTCCTTCTTCGAAATCTCCTCATTGGCTTTGAGTCTTTTCACCTCAGTCCAGAGGGCAGACGAGCCTCTCTCCCCCTCTGAGTCACAGGGTGTGGGTGGGGAGTTGTTCTTGTTTTGGACTGTTGTCTGCCCGGATTGAGGTGTGTGGAATTGTGTTCCATCTCCACTTGCTTTCTGTCCAGCTGTGTGAATCTGTCTCCCAATTCAGCGGGGGGGGGGGGGGGTGCTAGACGCTGCGATCCTCATCTACCAATGGCCCGGCCCGTCTGTTAACTTAAAAAACCAAATGTGGCCCTTGAGCCAAAATAATTGCCCACCCCTGCTCTAGGGGATGTTCTTCTGTGATGATGTCTTGGCTTTGGTTGGGGGTGTCATCGCCAGTGTGGGTTTTGTTCTCCTGGGCTCTCTCTCTGATTTTGGAGAAATCTTCCTCAAAGAGACTAAGGTTCCCCTGGACCTTCACTGTTCAATGCTCTTGTAGAAGAAAACAGTGGCTTTTTCATCATCATCTGGGTTAATTGTTAGTTTCTGCCCAAGACTAAAACCTCCTCTCGTGATGGAGGGGTAGTGGCAGATTATGGCGTCATACCATGCCTGGAGATTGTCAGTGTGGAAAATTAGGAAGTTTTTGTTTCAATTTTTCCAACAGTCGACATAGAGTGTCTCTGTGTTGTTCTGCAGGAGCTCCTCTTTTTGCTTCTTCCTTGCAGAGTCGTTTGTAATTGTTGCTGGATACTCAACTTGAATGGCTTCTGTGCAGGGGTGTGTAGGGTCCGAGGAGTGATTACAAGCATTAGCATTTGTGGAGGGATGGGCGTGGAGTTCTACTTCCATTGTTAAGGTCAAGTACCCTTTTCACACCTCAGGGTTGCAGGCCAACCAGGTCTATTGTCCTAGTAGACTTGGTGTCCAAGTATTATATTCAAGATGTTACCTTGAAGATGTAAAGTTGTATATATTTGAGGACAGCATTGACATTGTTTAGTTTTTGACCAGCAGTGCACTCTGGAAGTGTTGACCGCCTCTGCCACAGCGAGGCAAGAGTTTGCAGTAACATCTTAAACTGTGTCTCCTTCACTGTGTTAAACAGATATGCTGCTGTGATCATGTTACCACCATGGGTAGAGAAAGCAAGATAACCAAAAAGGCTGGAGGGAGGTTTGTGTGTTTCCAGTCTCTTGTGGTTTGTGACAGCACTCAAGTGCAGAAGTGCAATACGGGGCTCTCTCCGACCACCACCAAATGTAGATGGAGTTGAAGTTCCTGGCCTGGTACTGTTGATGAGTATGTAGTTAACCGTCACCGATGGCGGTGTCAGCTTGTCGGGAGCAGTTGGGGTCAGGTATCTTGCTCAGGGACACCTCAACCCTTGGTTGGCAGGGCTGGGCAATATATCGATATCGGGATATGAAATGGGATATCGTCTTAGATTTTGGACATCGTAATATCGTGATACGGCATAAGTCTATCCCTGGTTTTAAAGGCTGCATCACAGTACAGTGATGTCATTTGCTGAACTTACCAGACCGCATTGCTGTTGGAATATTTCCCTTCCCACATAGCCTTCGCCGCGGGCCTGGCTGGCAGAGGTGTGGCCGGGTGTTGTGCTGCTCCAGGTTGGTTGCCGGGGTGGCTAGCAACAGGCGTTGCTGCGAAGCCACCCCAGTCCTCTGCTGGGGTGGAGGTGGCCATGTGTCCCTTCCTTTCAGTAGCATTGCACGGACATTATGTATTAAGTTGAAGTAAGGGTTTGGGTGTGAGGAATATGTACATGCGGCATGTGTTTTTAATAATGCGTAATAATAACGAGAAATAATTCCAGGTGAAATTTTGAAGGGTGCCTTCTGCCATATAAGCAAGCAATAACACACATCACACAAAAGAATGTGTAGGAGAGGAGTAGAGAGATACACGTATGTACTTTTGAATCGTAACTCGCTCTTTCATTCGCAAACTAACAATACCTACCAACATAAAAACTCGTACCCCTCCTTCGTCCATTAGTCAAGGTCCATTACCTAGGTCTTTGATCTTAACTCAACATTTACATACACAAAGCACATCACACAGCATAAAAACAACATAAAAATAACATAGGCCTTATACGCAAAACACACTCACACACACACTGTTCCGTCCCGGTATGTCTATCGTATACCCTATCGTATGCCAGCTAAACTCTTTCCCAAACACCAGGACTTCTGTTCGCTTATTTCTCACTTTCACAGGTTTATTGGAATGCAAGGGAAAGGTGAACTGCAACACAGAAATAAAAGGCTGAATAAATTAAAAAGAATAATGAATAACATGATAAAGCTTGAATAAAACTAATTTCCAAATCCACTATACCATGTTGCATTTCGTTTTGTATTTATCTCAAAATGTAAATAAACAATAATATTTACATGTAAACAACATTCATTTTGGTCATTGCAACACTATTACTGTTGTCAAAATGACATGTGTGACTTAACATGGCCGTAGTACATTTAGACTATCTTTAGAAGATACCTTAAAAAACGTTACCAAACTTTACACTGGAGTCAAAATAATAATGAATACTTTCAAAGAAATCAAAATACAAAGAATACATACCAACGATGCTACGTTAAGCATAAGATGTCGACAGATTCAATTGGATTGCACTAGATTCACTAGACTTGAATGAAAATGCTGAACCAGGTAGAAACGTGAGTGAATGATTTTTCCTAAGGGTCACACCATAGGCCAATTCGAATCATGTGATCTTAAAGTGACCACGTTCCTAAATAGGAACACATAGGAAATGCATATTGCTGGAACACATTAGAATTCAGAAATGCTGACTAAATGTAAAGCATATCTTTTTAAACATTAAAACATCAAACTTCAAAAGCTTTTAAGACATTTTCTAACTCATAACAAAACACACACACAGTATACAGACAAAAAAATAGATTGTGTGTTATATGAAATTAACGGCCACACCCCTTCTCAGACACACACACACACACACACATATCCAAACACACACATAGACACACACACACACACACACACATATCCAAACACACACACGCACTTATCCAAACACACACACACACACACCATATCCAAACACACACACACACACACACACACATATATCAGGGAGGCATGTAGGAAGTGGAAAAAGCGAGTTCAGTCCTGACTCAGCTTCAAATGGAACACCCCGGGTTGTCTGTCCAAAAGGTTCAGTGGATAACCTTATGTCCTTGTGAGGCTAGGGCATAGTTTTGGTGACACTGGGTTGGGCGCGGCCGCACCTTTCCCCCCCGTCACCTCTGGCCCTAGGCCGCCCTACTGTCTCTTGGACGTGCTGATCATCGGCTAGGAACCCCCTGCCTCAGAATCTTCTGTTGCGTCGGGGTGCGGCGGTTTCGGTGGAATTGGTTGTGGGCTTCGGACGGTCACAGGACGCCTGCTTTAAACAGAGGATAAGTTGACTCATGACTGCCCACGACCCTATTCGGAAGTCACTGTGGTCCGGGGGAGCGGACGATCGAAAAGGACCTTTACACATCCGACTTCGCCTGGCCCCTAACTACCTTATCATAGAACGTCTACCTCGCTTGCTTCAGTACGGCGGCTCGAG
>PIJE02002249.1:71656-77286 GCA_002895965.2 Coryphaenoides rupestris
GGGCCCGGTCGGTGCCTCGACACTGAAGTTTGTAGTCCTGGAGGTCAAGGAACCAGCGCGTCACCCTCGCGTTGGTGTCCTTGGCCGTGGCCATCCATTGGAGCGGGGCGTGGTCGCGTCACCAGGCGGAACTGCCGGCCGAGGAGGTAATACCTCAGTTTTCCCAGGGCCCATTTGATGGCCAACGCCTCCTTCTCCACGGTGGAATACGCCCTCTCGTGGGGGAGGAATTTCCTGCTCACATACGTGATCGGGTGCTCCTCGCCTCCCCTCTCCTAGGACAGTACCGCCCGATGCCGACCTCCGACGCATCTGTGTGGACTACAAAGGGGATGTTAAAGGCAGGGGTGATCAATACTGGCTCTGAGCACAACGCTTGCCTGAGATTGGTGAAGGAAGTCTCGGCGTCAGTGTTCCAGGCCACCGTCTCCGGGAGCCCCTTCTTGGTCAGGTCATGCAGCGGACCAGCGATGGTGGCGAACCTCGGGATGAACTGTTGGTAGTAGCCTACCAGCCCTAGGAAGGACCTGACCTGCTTCTTGGTGCGGGGGGTGGGCCAGTTGGCGATGGTTTCGACCTTCTGGTCCTGTGGTCGCACACACCCTCGACCGATTTTGTACCCCAGGTAGGAGGCTTCTTCCAGGCCGAGCCTGCACTTCCGGGGGTTGGCGGTGAGGCCGGCTGCTCGCAGAGCCCGGAGGACCGCCCTGAGGTGCCGCAGGTGTGTCTCCCAGTCGGCACTGTGGACGACAATGTCGTCGATGTAGGCTGCTGCGTAGTCCCGGTGGGGCCGTAGGACCGATCCATCAGCCGCTGAACGTGGCGGGCGCCCCGTGGACCCCGAATGGTAACACTGTGTACTGGAACAGTCCGTCCGGCGTGGCGAAGGCGGTCTTTTCCTTGGCTCTGGGGTCAGTGGCACCTGCCAGTATCCCTTGGTCAGGTCAAGTGTGGATACAAAGCGGCGGCTCCAGGAGCTCGTCCACTCGTGGCATAGGATATGCGTCGAACATGGAATTTCATTCAATTTCCTAAAGTCATTGCAAATCGGAGGGAGCCGTCGGGCTTCGGGACTAACACTATGGGGCTGGACCACGGACATGTTCGACTCTTCAATGACCCCGAGCTCTAACATGCCCTTTACCTCCTGGCGGATGGCGTCCCGTCGAGCCTCCGGTATGCGGTACGGTCGTAGGCGGACCCGCTGGGCCAGGAGGGGTGCGGATGTCGTGGCTCGCAGTGGTTGTCCTCCCTGGGAGCTCGGAGAACACCTCTGTGTTTTGTTGCACGAGCTCCGTGAACTCCTGTCGTTCTCTCGGCTCCAGTTGTTCCTTCACGATGGGCCAGACCTGCCGCATCCGGTGCTGCATGGTCTCCAGGTGCTCCATGACGGAGTGATGTGGGGAAGGCTGGCTCTCCCAGGCCTCTTTGGCTACATCCAATAGGCCTCGAGGTCTCCGCCCGTACAGCAGCTCGAACGGGGAGAACCAGGTGGACGCCTGCGGTACCTCCCGGATTGCGAAGAGGATGTAGGGGAGCAGCTGGTCCCAATTGCGTACGTCGGTGTCGGTGACCTTCCGCAGCATCTGTTTCAGTGTTTTGTTAAACCGCTCCACTAGGCCATCCATCTGGGGGTGGTATACCGACGTCCTCAGCTGTTTAACGCGGAGGAGACGTAGCACTTCTTTTAAAACAGTCGACATGAAAGCAAGACCCTTGGTCGGTTAAAACCTCCCGGGCAATCCCCACCGGCTGAACAGAAGTAACAACTCTCTGCAACTGCCTTGGCCGTGGCGGCGCGCAGGGCTAGGCCTCTGGGTAGCGGGTGGCATAGTCCATGATCACTAAATGTAGCGATGGCCACAGGTAGCGGTCCCATTATGTCCATCACCATCCTTTTCAAAGGGACGTCGAGGATGGGCAGGGTCAGCTGTCTCCACTTGGCTCGCTGATGAGCCGAGGAGTCTGTAGACTCCGCCCACTACCTGGCCGCGCGGCGGCTTGAAGCGCTGTCCATGGTGCTGCTTCTTGTCTGGGTTGTCACAACACACCACACACACACACACACACACACACACACACACACACACACACACACACACACCACACACACACACACACACATACACATACACACACACACAATGCTTATTTTATTTTCAGAATATTTACTTCATGCCATTTCCAACTTGAATGTAATAAACATTCTTATATTCTAACTATTTGTGTTTGTTTTGCTTGAATGTTGTGTTGAAGTCAGCCCCTGTCATGTAAAGACCTCTGAATCCTTCAAGTTATGCTAACTATTAATGGTAACTTTGATTGTAATTATGAATTAATTATTAATCATAGTCCCAGTTTAGTTTAGTACATTTTATGAGACTTAATCCACTGTCTGGTTACTGGTCCCTGATTTCAGGGTAGTGTCCCATTATTATTAATTCAGATTAACACCTTTTGTATTTAATTAGTATTTAAGCTAATAACCTATAATATAATAATATAAGAGATCCTGTGTGTGTTGTGTTGAAGCCCAGAGCAGCAGGAGAGAGCAGACCCCCCTGGACCCAGCTGTGTCTCCATGAAGAGTGACCGGTCTATGAATAAACCTGCGACCTTTAAACGTGGAACTCAGTCTACTAAGAAAAGGTGAGTAGGTGTGTGTGTGTGTGTGTGTGTGTGTGTGTGTGTGTGTGTGTGTGTGTGTGTGTGTGTGTGTGTGTGTGTGTGTGTGTGTGTGTGTGTGTGTGTGTGTGTGTGTGTGTGTGTGTGTGGTGAATGAACCTCTGTGTGTGTGTGTGTGTGTGAGATGAACCTCTGTGTGTGTGTGTGTGTGTGTGAGATGAACCTCTGTGTGTGTGTGTGTGTGATGAACCTGTGTCTGTGTGTGTGTGTGTGTGTGTGTGATGAACCTTTGTGTGTGTGTGTGTGTGTGTGTTCTCCACAGACAAAAGAGGTCAAAGGTGACCAGTGCTCAGTTTGTCCAGCAGTATCCAGCAGAGGTGATCAAGGTGTGTAAATGTCCAACAAGACATTGGACCTTAGCTCTGCATGAACATTAACTAGCATCTCTTGTGGTGCTAATAGTCTCCAGGCGTCCCTCTGTGGACCAGCAGGACGTGAGTCTAGGACAGACGCTTCTGATGTCCTCAGTGAGCTCAGAGTAAAGTTCTCCTTGATGTTTGTTCTGTTCCAGAGGGCTGAGGAGGACGCACACGCTTTTCTAGACAAGGAGCTGAAGAAGCTCTGGAGCGTCCTCTTCCTACATTACCCACAATGCTCAGAGAGTCAGAGGGAGGAGGAGGAGGAGGTGGTGGATGGTAAGAAGAAGGAGCAGAGGAGGCGCGCCATAGAGGGAGTGGTAGACATCACAAAGCTCTGCCTGATGGAGATGAACCGGGAGG
This sequence comes from Coryphaenoides rupestris, assembly GCA_002895965.2. NCBI lineage: Eukaryota > Metazoa > Chordata > Actinopteri > Gadiformes > Macrouridae > Coryphaenoides > Coryphaenoides rupestris. The sequence goes on from PIJE02002249.1 coordinate 75,061, forward strand.
ACCTGGCCGACGCACTGTGGAGCGGTAAGAGACTCTTACTTTGAAAACAGAGAAGAGACTCTTATTTTTAAAACTGAGAATAGACTTATTTTGGTGAGCAGTAAGTCTCTTGTTTGTTTATTCAGACTAAATTAGATTATGGTATATTTCTACATTTCTATCTTGTCGATATCTTTCCTCCTGGAGGTTAAATGGCCAATCATATTGCTGTGTAAATATCATGTATAATATATGTCTTCTGTTGTTTTCTCATGTAGAAACTGCTGCTGTTGAGTGCCAACATAAACTCAAGTCTCATCTGATGCAGAAGTTCAGGCGTGTGTTTGAGGGAATCGCTAAAGCAGGACAGGCAAGAGATCTGAATGACTTCTACACAGAGCTCCACATCACAGAGAGAGGCAGTGGAGACGTCAACAAGGAACATGAGGTCAGACTGATTGAAACAGCTTCCAGGAAACCAGCCAAGGAGGAAACACCAATCAAATGTGAAGACATCTTTAAACCCTTACCTGGACAAGATCAAGAAATCAGAACAATAGTGACAACCGGAGTGGCTGGCATTGGTAAAACCATCCTAACACACAAGTTCACTCTTGACTGGGCTGAAGGCAAAGCCAACCAGGACATAGACTTCACATTTCCCTTCACTTTCAGAGACCTGAATTTACTGAAAGGGAGAGAGTTTAGCTTGGTGGAACTTCTTCATCACTTCTTTATTGAAACCAAAGAAGCAGGAATCTGCAGATACGACCGGTTCCAAGTTGTCTTCATCTTGGATGGTCTGGATGAGTGTCGACTTCCTCTGGACTTCCAGAACAACCAGATCTTGACTGATGTCACAGAGTCCACCTCGGTGGACGTGTTGCTGACAAACCTCATCAGGGGCGACCTGCTCCCCTCCGCTCGCATCTGGATAACCACACGCCCTGCGGCAGCCAATCAGATCCCTGCTGAGTGTGTTGGCATGGTGACAGAGGTGAGAGGGTTCACCGACCCACAGAAGGAGGAGTACTTCAGGAAGAGATTCAAAGAGGAGACGCTGGCCAATAAAATCATCTCCCACATCGAGAAATCACGAAGCCTCCACATCATGTGTTACATCCCAGTCTTCTGTTGGATCGGTGCTACAGTTCTGGAGAACCTCTTCAAAACATCCCAGAGAGAAGAAGACATGCCCAAGACCGTGACTCAGATGTACATCCACTTCCTGAGGGTTCAGTCCATACAGGGAGACAAGAAGTATCATGGGAGAGCTGAAACAGATCCACACTGGAGCTCAGAGAGCAAGAAGATCATTGAGTCTCTGGGAAAACTGGCTTTTGACCAGCTGGAGAAAGGCAACCTGATCTTCTACGAGGCAGACCTGGCAGAGTGTGGCATCGATATCAGAGCAGCCTCAGTGTACTCAGGAGTGTTCACCCAGATCTTTAAAGAGGAGTGTGGGCTGTACCAGGACAAGGTGTTCTGCTTCGTCCATCTGAGCATCCAGGAGTTTCTTGCTGCCCTTTATGTCTTTCTGACCTTCAGCAACAATGGTGTCAACCTGCTCTCAGAAGAACAAGCAAACTCCAGGGAAGAACTCCTCCACCTCCACCAGAGTGCTGTGGACATGGCCTTACAGAGTGAGAACGGACACCTGGACTTGTTCCTCCGCTTCCTCCTGGGCCTCTCTCTGAAGACCAATCAGATTCTCCTAGGAGGTCTACTGGGACAGACAGGAAGTAGATCACAGACTGATCAGGAAACAGTCAGTTACATCAAGGAGAAGATAAGTGAAGATCTCTCTCCAGAGAGAAGCATCAATCTGTTCCACTGTCTGAATGAGCTGAACGACCGTTCTCTAGTGGAGGAGATCCAACGGTGCCTGACATCAGGAAGTCTCTCCATAGAAGGTCTCTCCCCTGCTCAGTGCTCAGCTCTGGCCTTCATCTTACTGACATCAGAAGAGGATCTGGACGTGTTTGACCTGAAGAAATACCCTGCTTCAGAGGAGGGTCTTCTGCGGCTGCTGCCGGTGGTCAAAGCCTCCAAAACATCTCTGTAGGTTCACTAATTACATGTATTACATTACACACAACACAATATAATAATAATAATAAACTTTATTTATATAGCACCTTTCTAGACATGAGTCACAAAGTGCTGCACAAGATAAAATACATGATAAAACAGTAGGAAAACAATCAAACAAGCAAATTAAACAAGGAAGCACAACATTATCAAAAC
>PIJE02002250.1:7500-10000 GCA_002895965.2 Coryphaenoides rupestris
CACACACACACGCACACACACACACGCACGCATGCACACACACCACAAACACACACACACCCACTGTCAGCCATAACTCACAGAGTAATCTTCAACAAGTGAGAAAAGACAACTCAGGAGAACAATGAGGCTGCCAAGGCTAACCGGAGGAAATACCACATGTATATATATATATATCTATTCTTTCAAATGCACACACATGTTGAATCATTGCTGTTACATACTGTTATCTTTAATGAACGGTGAGTTGATAACAGCTAGCTATATTCTATATGTTCCGTCCTGCTCCTCGATGACATTGTATTATCTCAACTTCGCTGCTCTGGGATAAAACGTCTCCTCGATATTTGCGCCGCCTTTGGAAGGTGCTAAAATATTTATTTGTTCCTCCATTACCGTCCCTCACTTCACTCGCCGATCTGTTGCCAGATCACAGGTGTGCCCCCCACCCCCCCTGCTCCCCATGCTTCCCTGGCGTTACTCTCCCACAGTTCAACAGGTTTAGTTGGAGAGGCATCACATTAACGTACATGGTAGCACCAACACGGCCCGTGTCTCCCGCTCCATATTCATGGCGGGTGACCCGGGGTTGAGCCGGAATAGCGAAACCGCCGCCGCCCGCCCTTGTCTTCCTAATTCACTGGGAGAAAGCGAGGAGGGTATGATCGATGCAAACGCAGAGGAGGCCCACGGTTGGAATTAATGAGCATTGTCTAACCGCCGCAATTTGTCTCGCGCCGTATTGAGTCGTCTTATTTCAACGTCTAATTTGTTATTGCTCCGAACGTCTCCCCCCCCTCCCCGGGCGGTTTGAACCGTTTCCTTGGGTGAAGCGACGCCAGTTTGGCCCATAAGCACCTCGGCGGCGGCTGCTGTCTGGGACTGTTTTTTTTTTTGTGATTGCATGGTTTGATTCCCCAATCAAAGTGTTGTGTGACTCGGGGATTGTTCCGTTCCGTTCCTTTCCCCCCCTCTCCCCCTCACCTCCTTCCTGCTGCTTGACTGAGGGGAAGCTGATTTTTGACGCTGGCAACACAATTCTCATGGCTCCTTCCTCCTGTCTGTCCTGAACTGTGAACTGGGCTTGTTTTGTGGGGGCGCTTGTTTTGTGGTTTTTATTCAAATCTAGCCTCAGGAGACCACCCCTGAGAGTCGTGTGTTTGTGCGTTTCACTACGACTGGGCCGACTCGTTGATTCATTGATTTCCAAAAAAATTGCTGAGGCCCTCGCCGTTATTACAGCCAATCGGAGTTTTGATTGCGCCGTAGATTGCTACCCTTTCCTTGGGCCGATGGCGTTGTTTGTTTCATTTGTTTTATTCGCCAGACTTGTTCACCGTGAACTGAAACTCAAACCCGTTTGACTTTTTTTTTTTGGGGGGGGGGAAAAAAGGGCTTTTAATGGGACCAAGGTCAGAGCGGTCGGCAGAGAGAAACAGAATGTGAGCTCCTCTGAGTCTTAAGGCGAATGCAAATCAACAGCAGAATGTGATTGGTGGCGGGTGGTCCATAGGATTTCGGGTCGGGGGGGCTTTGGGGAATGATGTCCAATAGAGAGAGAGGGGTGGGGGGGGGGGGGGGGGACAGAACTGCATGTACCCTCCTGATTTAGGGAATCATGTTTGTAAAATGTAAGGTAAGTTCATTAGCAAAACCCTCTATAAATCCTACTATAATAAAGGTGTCAATGTGTGCGACTAGACCTAATGAAAGAACATTACAACATAGATTTTCATGAGCTTAGGCCAAGAACTGTAATGGTGATATATACAGTATAATATCTTATTATATTATATTATTTTTTCGTTCAGAGGTGGCCTGTTGTCGATTGTAGTTAGATAATCAACGATCAAGCAAAGAATTAAGCGAATAAATAATAAACCTGCTCGTTCAGTATCCTTAAAATAACATGGAGCAACTTGCAGTCGATGCACCTTCAGCAACTTTGTCAAAATGCGACGCGTCTCCGTGAAGAAATCACAAAAACACAAAATCGTTTGCCTGACTCAATCGGGAAAGAGCAATATTGTCCTCGACTCTTCCGGCGGGGGAAAGATTTGCAAGGCAAACTCGGTAAAGAGCGTAAACGAGTCGAAAGTCCAAGAGGCGATATATATGCGGCCGCAAACTCCTCTCTCTCTCTCAGGCCGACACCGCGGCGGCGAGGACAGCCGGATAAAGTCGAGCTGTTTGTTGCTGATATTAAGGAGGCTGACAGCGGGGTCTGAGTCGTGACTTTATATTCCTGTAAAGGAGGGCAGGCCGAGCACTCAGCACTTTACAAGCAGGTAGCACATCTTTGTCATTGTCTCGTGCACATATAAATTACACACACACACACACACACACACACACACACACACGCACACACACGCACACACACAGATCCTTTTTGATGTTGGGAGCCGGTGGAATATCACGCAGTTTGGTGAGGACCTGCATTCAGAAACAGAAATTTCACCTGCGATGCAGTAAAAAACGGGAAAAATGCCGACACGGC
>PIJE02002250.1:51320-56320 GCA_002895965.2 Coryphaenoides rupestris
TCTCAAGCCTTCGGGGTGAAGAGATATTTTCAAGGCTTGGCGGCCGGGCGGTTTCACGCGGCGTCGAGTTCTAAGGCGATCATGCTCAAGCACAGCAGGCGGACGTCGGGAATGACAGTCAACAGCTACGTGTTGACGTCGGCGAGGTCCTCTTTATATACACGCGGACAAACGGCCTCCGAACGTCTCTCCCGGGGTCCGCCGATTGGCCGAGCATCATGAGCCGGGGGGGCCGTGAGCGAATCGGCGGGCCCCGGGGAGAGCGGAGATATATATATGCGTACGATTCAGTGAACGGCTAGGCTAGGGTCATTAATGCTCGGCCTCGTTATGGGGTTGTTTATACAATCGAGTACCAATACGCCTTTAAAATGTCGTTTAAATTTCTGCTGATTGATGCCAGGATCTTACGCGGGACTCGACTGAGGACGTGCTTTCCTTACAATGATGGATGTATATATATAGAGAGAGAGATAGCTCATTCAGCGGGAGTTCGATGTTAAAGACCGAACGCGAAATGTCAAATCTGCCAAATTCAAACGTGGCACGAAATGTCGAGATCTTTAGCGGGCCGCTTGTTCGCGTTGCGGAGTTCCTGTGGCGTCTGCGCGTTGCCCTGAGCGCCGCTCGGTCGCGCCTGACACATAAAAAAAATCCACTCTTGTCTGTTTGTCTTTCGCTTCCCGGAGCGGAGCGGCTCGACGCTCAACCGTTGTATTCCTCCGTCGCGCCGTCCCGTCTCTTATGGACGGGAATGTTTATTTCCTTTAAGTCGTGCTGTGATGCACGACTTTCTTTTTTTTTTTTTTTGTGGTTTTGTTTTGTTGTTGTCTTTTCCTCGCCTCTGTCTCTCTGTCTTTTTTTTTTTTCTTCTTGCTTCGCGTTGCTCTCGCTCTCGCTCTCGCTCTCCTTCCAGCTCCCGGCTCTGTCAAACCTCCCGTTTGTGAAGAAAGCTAATGTCTATTTTAAGCCAGGCACCAACCAACCCACCCCCACGCACCGTGCGCTGAGAAGGAAGGCAGGCGCAACTCCAGCGTGTTGGTTGGGTGTAAAATCTAAGTGTCGGTGTTGTGGGGGGGGGGGGGGGGGGGGGGTGCATGTATACGCGTGTGTGTGCGCGCATTTTCTGTGTGTGCAATGTGTGTGATTGCGTGCCTTTCGGCGTATTTTGCACGTGCGTGTGTGTGTGTGTATGTGTGTATGGATGCGTGTGTGTGTGTGTGTGTGTGTGTGTGGTGTGTGTGTGTGTGTGTGTATGTGTGTGTGTGGTGTGTGTGTGTGTGTGTGTGTGTGTGTGTGTGTGTGTGTGTGTGTGTGTGTGTGTGTATGTGTGTGTGTGTGTGTGGTGTGTGTGTGTGTGTGTGTGTATGGATGCATGTGTGTGTGTGGTGTGCGTGTGTGCGTGTGTGTTTGCACGTGATCCATGTGTTTGTGTGCGTGGGAAGCTGTTGCAGGAACAAGAGTAATCCCTGCTCCACACCTAATACTCAGATCTAGAGCGTTTCTCGGAGGCCCCTGCATCCTGCAGAAACTGCACAAGTAACTTCCTTGTTCTGTAATCGTTCTGTGATCAGGCTCGTACACCTCGAAGCAGACGGTACATTAGACGAGTGGCAAGTTGCCATGTAAAAATAAATCAGTTTTTTGGTTTTTAGTTTTGTGTTTTCTTGCACTACATCTGATTAAATGCCCACAGGCACAGCGAGAGAGCAAAACGCTGTTTAAATCTCGCTGGTTTGTATTATCAAACCGAAAGTTAAAGATATCTGCATGAAAGCATACTGTACAGTTCATCAAATGTACTTCATACTCACATACACTTGAACTCATCAAGTATTTGTCTTGTTGTAATCTGTCATGATTAGACTGCTGAGGGTGAGCTCAGGAAGTACTTCAATCTTAAAGGGACTATATGTATGTAAGAATCAAGTGCATTCTGATCTCTGTAGGTTGAGACAATAACAATCAGAAACTAATGTTAGTTCTAATCATAATTAAACCTTGTACACATTCCAAAAAGCTCTAAAATATATATATATATATATATGTATTAATAATCCACGTTTACATGTCACTTCGTTCCTTTTTCCCCACGAAATCCGACCCGACTCAAATATATGAGAAATCACCCAGAAGCTGTTCTACGCAACAGAGAGAGAGTCTGGGGAAGCTCTCGTGTTTTAACTTCAACCACAACCTACTCACAAACGATTTGTGATGTAAAATCCTAACATGTAGTCCCTGAACGGATTCATTATTCTTACATGCAGCACCTTTAAGACACGGCGACGTGTATCTGAACAGTGACTCTTTGTTGAGATAAGATGAGATAAGATGCAGTGCACACCAACCAAGTATTTGTTACACGTGGGAAAATATTCATCGTCTTCATACATTCTGATAGGAATACAAATGCCAAACTCAGACGATTGAGTCATTATTATTTGGCTGTAACTCCATTGAATTGTCTTTTTTTTTTGTATCCAATCCAATCCAATTTCTTATTACTCCAAGGTACGTTCAATTGGACAGCGCTGGACAGTTATTGTTGTTCTATCCAAGATCTAATTTCTATGAATTATTTTCTTTAATTCTCTCAATTTCATACGGACAGTTTCCTTCGTACTGATGCTCGGTTATTATGACCCCTTGCGTGGTTATGATGATCGCCAAATTATACCGGATGCATCCGAGTGTATAAAAGAACGGATGTGTAACAAAAACACATTGAACGCGACGCCAGCCAGAAAAAAAAAAACGACTTCCCTATTCTAATCTTCTTGCCATTTTCCCAGCACCCACACAGCAGAACATTTAAGACTTTTTAAATTAACCGAAACTGAACGCTGGCTATCTCTTATCAAGCGTTCCAGGTGATGGAATCTCGATGTTCTCTCTGAGTCTGAAACGACTAAAAGGAGTCATGGTTGTGTGAGTGCAACGCCTCACCTCCCATGATTGGTCCCGTGCATGTGTTGTGCAGAAGCAGATATCAGCGGCAACGTCTTCCACGTACAACCGTGTGTAGAATCTCTGGAGGCTGTTTTTAGGGTCATCCCTTCTCTTTGTCATCTCTCCGAGCATATATATATATATATCCCTCTCTCGTCTCTCGCTCCTCCTCTCCTCTCTCCTTCCCATCTCTCTCTCTCCCGCCCCCGTCTCCTCTCCTCCTTCTCCTCTCTCTCTACTCCCGCTACTCTCTCCTCTCTCTCTCTCTCTCTCTCTCTCTCCTCCTCTCCTCTCTCTCTCTCTCTCTCTCTCTCTCTCATCTCTCTCTCCCTCTCTCTCTCTTCAGCTTCGCTCTTCTCCACCCTCTCGTCTCCCTCTCTCCCTCTCTCTCTCTCTCTCTCTCATCTCTCTCTCTCTCTCTCTCTCTCTCTCTCTCTCTTCTCTCTCTCTCTCCCTCACTCCATCTTCTCTCCTCTCTCTCTGCTCTCCTCTCTCTCTCTCTCCCTCTCCCTCCCCTCCCCCGTACTCTCTACTCCTCTCCCTGCTCTATCTCTCCTCCTCCTCTCTCTCTCCCCGTTTCTCATAGGGCACTCCCTCTTCTCTCTCGTCTCTCTCTCTCTCTCTCTCTCTCTCTCTCTCTCTTCCTCTCCTCTCCTCTCTCCTCCTCCTCTCTCTCTCTCTCCTCCCTCCTCCTCTCTCTCTCCTCTCCTCCTCTCCTCCTCTCCTCTCTCCTCTCTCCTCTCTCTCCTCTCTTCTCTCCTCCCTCTCTCTCTCTCTCTCCCCCGTATCTCTCTCTCTCTCTCTCTCTCTCTCTCTCTCTCCCTCTCTCTCTCTCTCTCTCTCTCTCTCTGTCTCTCTCTCTCGCTCCTCTTCTGATAGCTTAGCGCGGCGGCGGCGACTCGAGGGACGAGGGAAGGGGGGCCCGGGCGCGCCTGGCTCTCAGGTAATGAGAAATGATGTCGGTGTCAGCGGTGGAATCGTCCGAATCATCCCCGAGCTTAGTTACATAATTCAAATATCATTCTACTCTGCTTTCAACCACACCGCGCCATCGTCTCTTACACACGCACACACGCACACACACACACACACACACACACACACACACACACACACACACACACACACACACACACACATTTATCTGTTATCAGCGCCTTGTCCTCTGGCTGGCTGTCTCTCTCTCACACGCGCTGCGGGTTCAACTAGATTTGATTTCCATCCCCTCCCTGTTGTGGGGCACACGGAGGTTCCTGTGAGATGACTACACTGCAGATTGGAAGAAGACTAAAGCCGCAAAGCATTCTGGGATATTCCATAAAGCAGAGAGAGGCGACGCTTTGTGCATGTTTATGTGTGTGTGTGTGGCTGTGTCTGTGGTGTGTGGCGTGTGTATTGTGTGTATATCTGTGTGTGTGATGTGGTGTGTGTGTATATTCTGTGTGTTGTGTGTGTGTGTATCTGTGTGTGTATGTGTTGTTGCTATAGTGCGCACGTGTGTGATGTGTGTATGTCGTGTCGTGGTGCATATGTAACCTTGGTGATGCATGGTGTGGATGTGATGGATGTCGTGTGTGTGGTGGTGTGTGTGATGTGATGGTGTGTGTGTGTATATCTGTGTGTGTCTGTGTATATCTGTTGTGCGTGTCTCGTGTGGCACTGTGTTGTGATATGGTGTGTGTAATTGCTGTGTGTGTGTGTGTGTGTGTGTGTGTGTGTGTGTGTGTGTGTGTGTGTGTGTGTGTGTGTGTGTGTTTGTATGTGTGTACAGTCTCCCCTAATCCTTAATCTGAACTGAAATGATATCTCCTTTCAGACGATATCTTTCAGCAAACTGGGCATTTCGCAGACAAAAATATTGATATTACATTTTATTCCTACTGCGGGGCGGGGAGGTTGTGTGTGACGGGGATGAGAGTGTGTGTGTGCGTGTCTGTGTGTGTGTGCGTGTCTGTGTGTGTGTGTGTGTGTGTGTGTGTGTGTGTGAGGACGCTCTCTCCAGCTGCAGAGGATGCCGTGTCCGCGTGTGTGTGTGTGTGTGTGTGGGT
>PIJE02002250.1:71487-77262 GCA_002895965.2 Coryphaenoides rupestris
AGTCTCTGGTCTACATAATGCTAGACTAGTACTGAGTCTCTGGTCTACATAATGCTAGACTAGTACTGAGTCTCTGGTCTACATAATGCTAGACTAGTACTGAGTCTCTGGTCTACATAATGCTAGACTAGTACTGAGTCTCTGGTCTACATAATGCTAGACTAGTACTGAGTCTCTGGTCTACATAATGCTAGACTAGTACTGAGTCTCTGGTCTACATAATGCTAGACTAGTACTGAGTCTCTGGTCTACATAATGCTAGACTAGTACTGAGTCTCTGGTCTACATAATGCTAGACTAGTACTGAGTCTCTGGTCTACATAATGCTAGACTAGTACTGAGTCTCTGGTCTACATAATGCTAGACTAGTACTGAGTCTCTGGTCTACATAATGCTAGACTAGTACTGAGTCTCTGGTCTACATAATGCTAGACTAGTACTGAGTCTCTGGTCTACATAATGCTAGACTAGTACTGAGTCTCTGGTCTACATAATGCTAGACTAGTACTGAGTCTCTGGTCTACATAATGCTAGACTAGTACTGAGTCTCTGGTCTACATAATGCTAGACTAGTACTGAGTCTCTGGTCTACATAATGCTAGACTAGTACTGAGTCTCTGGTCTACATAATGCTAGACTAGTACTGAGTCTCTGGTCTACATAATGCTAGACTAGTACTGAGTCTCTGGTCTACATAATGCTAGACTAGTACTGAGTCTCTGGTCTACATAATGCTAGACTAGTACTGAGTCTCTGGTCTCAGACTAGTACTGAGTCTCTTGTCTACATAATGCTAGACTAGTACTGAGTCTCTGGTCTACATAATGCTAGACTAGTACTGAGTCTCTGGTCTACATAATGCTAGACTAGTACTGAGTCTCTGGTCTACATAATGCTAGACTAGTACTGAGTCTCTGGTCTACATAATGCTAGACTAGTACTGAGTCTCTGGTCTACATAATGCTAGACTAGTACTGAGTCTCTGGTCTACATAATGCTAGACTAGTACTGAGTCTCTGGTCTACATAATGCTAGACTAGTACTGAGTCTCTGGTCTACATAACGCTAGACTAGTACTGAGTCTCTGGTCTACATAATGCTAGACTAGTACTGAGTCTCTGGTCTACATAATGCTAGACTAGTACTGAGTCTCTGGTCTACATAATGCTAGACTAGTACTGAGTCTCTGGTCTACATAATGCTAGACTAGTACTGAGTCTCTGGTCTACATAATGCTAGACTAGTACTGAGTCTCTGGTCTACATAATGCTAGACTAGTACTGAGTCTCTGGTCTACATAATGCTAGACTAGTACTGAGTCTCTGGTCTACATAATGCTAGACTAGTACCGAGTCTCTGGTCTACATAACGCTAGACTACATAACGGCTTAAAAAGTGAACGCATATTATTCACGGAGTTACATGGCCAATATAGGTTAATATAAATATATAAAGCATATTTATATTTCTCAATAGTCCTCTTGTTGGTAACGTACAATATCTATTGCTACATCTGTTACATTAATTGATCTTTCATCGTAATAGTCGGCGCTACAAGCCAATGTTTACTTGCGGTGCGGTAGGTTGCTTTTGATTTCAGTTATGAATTAACAACCTCAAACTAACGTCTCCAAAACATGGATGTATTACAGATCGCTCCAAATGCACAGCGAGACACACACACACATGTATAAATATTAGAATAATATATTGTGTGCCCCTCATCTGAACAGCCATTCACTATATTTAACACATGATTAACAAGTAATTAGAATTGAATGGATGGAGAGTCATCTGATGCTATATGAGGTTGAGGGTTGAATCTTTCGTCTTTTTGACCATCGTGATTGTATCATAAGTTAATAAGTTAAAAAAGCATGTTGTTCACGCTTCTGCCTTGGAGACTATTTGTCTGTAAGTAATGTGTGTAAATAATAATAATATGTATGAATATCGTGTGCTAAAAACGTTTCTATTGTTTGGACACAACATGTGCTCTGCTAGCTAGCGTTAGCAGCAGTAGCTAGCTTTGTTTGCAAATTGCCTTTGTGACTTGTAGCTGTTGTGTTGTTGAATTGTCATGCTGTGCAGTTGTTACTTTATGCTTTGTGTAATATAATAGTATACTTTGTGTATTTGTGTGTGTGTGTATAGTGCTTAGCTTAAATGCATAATCGATGCTTGTGTACTGATGTATGTTTTTTATCTTTGTATTGTTACAGTTTTACAAATAATAACACGAAGAATCAAGCCTTCAGTAAAGAACAAGAGAAGGTAAGCCTTGTGTGTTTATTGGAGGACTTTCGTACGTTAGCCGGCTGTCTAGCTTTGCACTCCCTTAAACCCAAAGGGAACGGGAAGAACTCTAAGACATACTCCCTTAAACCCAAAGGGAACGGGAAGAACTCTAAGACATACTCCCTTAAACCCAAAGGGAACGGGAAGAACTCGAAGACATACTCCCTTAAACCCAAAGGGAACAGGAAGAACTCGAAGACATACTCCCTTAAACCCAAAGGGAACGGGAAGAACTCGAAGACATACTCCCTTAAACCCAAAGGGAACGGGAAGAACTCTAAGACATACTCCCTTAAACCCAAAGGGAACGGGAAGAACTCTAAGACATACTCCCTTAAACCCAAAGGGAACAGGAAGAACTCGAAGACCTTCTCCCTTAAACCGCGGAGGAACAGTGAGGCACCCTGAGAAGAAAACATGTATGCTTCAGTATAATGTAGCTACACCCCCACATGCATGCTGGCAGGCACAAACGTCCTGCTCTCTCTCTCACGCACACACACACACACACACACACACACACGCACACGCACACGCACACACACACACACACACACACACACAACCACCATGTGCTGTGTTGACAAGCAGAGCTCATGGAAGTCAGGCCAGGCTAGCCTTGCAGGGGACTGTGGTGTGGGTGCAGTGTGGGTCCCTGGGCTGTGGGGGTTGGTGTGGTGGGGGTGGTGGGGGTGGGGGGGTGTAATCCAGGACCCTGTTGAGTGGAGCAAGAGTCAGACACACAGGGATGAGTGGATTACCCCGACTGGGAGAGATAGCAATGTAGGACACACATCACACTATGGAGAGAGAGAGAGAGAGAGAGAGAGAGAGAGAGAGGTGGGAAAGGGAAAGAAAGTGGGGGTGAGAAAGAGAGAGACTGAGGGAGAGAAAGAGAGAGACTGAGGGAGAGAGCGGGGGATGGAGACAGAGGGGGAGGGAGAGAGGGGGGAAATAATCTCAGGAAGGGGGGCCGAGAGAGGGATAAACATGAGGAGAAAGAGAGAGGAAAGAGAGAGTGGGTGCATAGAGAGAGAGAGAGAGAGAGAGAGGGAGGGACTGAGAGAATGAAAGAGACAGAGAGAGGAGAGAGAGTGAGGAAAGACAGAGAGAGAGAAAGAGAAAGAGATGGGGGGGGGGGGGGGGGGGGGGTAGAGATGGTGAGAGTGGGAGAGAGAAAGAGCCCAAATAAGACAACAGAGAGGAAGGTTTCAAGCCAGAGAGGAGGAAGTGGAGGAGGACGAGGAGGACGAAGAGGAAGAAGAAGAGGAGGAGGAGGAGGAGGAGGCCAGCAGGAAGGGCAGGAGATAATGAGCTGGTACCAGCGATCAGTTTTTTTCAGATTTTTTTCCGAGTGATTCTTATTAATAAATTCAGGAAGATGTTTTTATTTTTCGTGAAGAGCAGGAAAACCCTGATCCGGGAGTGCATTGTAAATCAAACTCAAAATCAAAATCATGAGGCGTTAACTCACAGGCAGACGACATCATGGATTATTCCACACTAATTAAAGGAGAGCCTGTACTATTTAACCATGCTAACGAGCGCCGGCAAAATCTGCCTTCCCTGCCGCTGGGACGCCATGGCGATAAAGTACTAGCAACCAAACAGAGGCACCGTGAAATGCAGTGTGTGTGTGTGTGTGTGTGTGTGTGTGTGTGTGTGTGTGTGTGTGTGTGTGTGTGCTGGGTGTGTGCATGCTGGGTGGCAGTGTGTGTGTGTGCGTGTGTGTGCATGCTGGGTGTCCACATTTGTGTGTATGTGTGTGTGTGTGTGTGTGTGTGTGTGTGTGTGTGTGCGCGCGCTATCCCGGTGTCTGTGCATGATGTGTGTGCATGGTGGGTGTCTACATTTGTGTGTGTGTGTGTGTGTGTGTGTGTGTGTGTGTGTGTATGTGTGTGTATGCTTGTGTGTGTGTGTGTGTGTGTGAGCCAGAGAGAATTAAGTATAATTCCACCCCAGCAGTTACGAGGCAACGGGACCAGAGACGTAACAACCAATCATAATGAAGCAGCAAATGTTTTGTTTCTACGCTTGTCTCCTCGGTTTGCAGATCACACACTAACACCAAATGACATCATTGGATATTTGTGCTGAAGCTACATTATACTGAAGCATACATGTTTTCTTCTCAGGGTGCCTCACTGTTCCTCCGCGGTTTAAGGGAGAAGGTCTTCGAGTTCTTCCTGTTCCCTTTGGGTTTAAGGGAGTATGTCTTAGAGTTCTTCCTGTTCCCTTTGGGTTTAAGGGAGTATGTCTTCGAGTTCTTCCTGTTCCCTTTGGGTTTAAGGGAGTATGTCTTAGAGTTCTTCCCGTTCCCTTTGGGTTTAAGGGAGTATGTCTTAGAGTTCTTCCCGTTCCCTTTGGGTTTAAGGGAGTATGTCTTCGAGTTCTTCCTGTTCCCTTTGGGTTTAAGGGAGTATGTCTTCGAGTTCTTCCCGTTCCCTTTGGGTTTAAGGGAGTATGTCTTAGAGTTCTTCCCGTTCCCTTTGGGTTTAAGGGAGTATGTCTTAGAGTTCTTCCCGTTCCCTTTGGGTTTAAGGGAGTATGTCTTAGAGTTCTTCCCGTTCCCTTTGGATTTAAGGGAGTATGTCTTAGAGTTTATCCCTCTTCCTGGACAGTGTTCCTGGACATCTTAGCTGAAGAGGAAGGCGTCTGTGCGTTCAGACGGATGGCACTACTGTCTAATGAATGCATTCAGACCACGCAGGGCTTCCCGACTCTTGGTCCAGCCGAGCCCGTGTCTTCACGAGCACAACAAACAGGGCCGCGCCTCGCCTTTCTGTAAACATACAAATTGCCGGCCCCGCTGTGAAATGGAGTAATTTACATTTTGATGCGTGATTCAGTGAAACCAGCTCCGTAAAATCCCCCAAAACAAGGTTTTCACAGCATTTCTCGCCGGAGATGTTGTACAAGCCGCTTAACATGACAAAGGTTCTAATCCTGTACACTCAGGGCGATTAAGTGTCTTCTGCCATCCTTCTAACGTCCCCTACTGCTCTTATTTAGCCGCGAGTGCAGCGCCGCTATTAGCCTGTGATACGTCGGGACGGCTGGAGAGTCTGGGAAGGAACGAGGAGTAAGCAGCGGGGACAAATAAACACAAAACGGAAAGTGTTTCGATGCTGAGAACCGACATTGGCAACGTGGCCGCGGTGCCGTTACCGCCTCTGAAAAGGATTACCGTCACCGCCATCGATTCTCCCCGATGACTTGGCGCTGGCACGACCTTTGACCCCTGTCAAAACACACACGCCGGATGCCAGGAGGAATCTGTATGGCCGTGCTTCTGCGTACGTTAGTGAAATCGATCAAGACTGGTTGACAAAAAATCTAAAAGCCCACCAATGCGGACACTTTTATTACATTTTTGCACCAACAGCCAGAGTTACTTTACTTGTCACTTTTTACTTTTTACCGTACTTATTAGTTACTGCATTACTAATTGTTCAGAGTTGTTTTAGAATGTATGTT
>PIJE02002251.1:6576-27580 GCA_002895965.2 Coryphaenoides rupestris
TTCTCTCTACCACTCACACACACACACTGCCAACAACTCTCTTGAAATATATAAGTTAGGTTTGTTTTTGTTTTTTTTGTTTTTTTTGTTTTTTGTTTTTTTCTTTTCCTCTTCCGTATCCTCACGGGTTTTAAAATAATGCCATGATTGCACTTTCATGGTCCTATGTACAGTAGTTCTGGGTTTTGCTTGCTTGGATCATGGACAGACTTGCTGTTGTCTATTTCAACCTTGAGCTCTATCTGAGGCGCCTGCTATTGCCTTCTGTCTGTCCCATAACAGTTTACATGTCTCCCACTCAGCGAACGTCTCTCGTAGATATGGAAAACCCCAGTTTGGGTCTCCCACCCTCTCATATATTCGGGCCAGTGGCTACTTTAGACGTGAGATTAGAGACGTTATTCGGGAGGATTTTAGCCATTTTATACAACTTTTGCTTTCTGATTTCCCCATTTCCAACCCCCGTCAGACAATCCTTCACCAGAACCAGGCCAGCAAATACTACTATTTTGACGAGTATCCCCGTACCGAAACAGGTCCGTCGGGCAGTGAAAGAACTATCGCTCACACACAGGGTCTCTCCGGGCGGGTCCCTCTTCCTCAGTTTGGTGAGGGGGGAATTTCCCTGAACTCTTGATAAGAGTCCCCAGCGCTGGTTGACCCTGAATGCCTGTGGCTGAGCGGTAGAGATTCTTCACACCCTTTTTACTTTTTTTTTAATTTTATTGTTGTTTTTTTTATCGTCTTCCAGACGTTCGTCGCCTCTCTGAGAGGCTGAGACCGGGTTGTAGGAATTAAACCTCTACAACCAGGCATTCGGTTCAGGCATGTTACCTCTGAGTCCGATCATCCGCGTTCGCCGACCGGGCATCCACGTCTTACAGACGGGGCATCCGCGTTCGCCGACCGGGCATCCGCGTACGCCGACCGGGCATCCGCGTCTCTTACAGAGACCGGGCTTCCAATATAGATCCAGCTACACTGGGTATCCGATTCAGGATAGCTACTCCTATCGGGGATTCATCTTGTATTGTATTTTTTTTTATTTTATTGTATTTTGTCTTATCTATTTTTATGTTATTTTTTTTTTTTTTATCTTATTCTTATGCGCATCTAAGTCCTAATTGGGAATACCGGAGAGAGTAAGCACAATTCTTATTAAAAAAATAAGATTGAAACTTACCTCTGTCCAGTATCCCACTTCTGACACCAAATTGTTGTGCGCAGTTCCGAGCGGTCATCTATTGTGGCTGGAGTTCAGGTTCAGGTTCTGGATTGTCTGTAGCAAAGCAGCGAGCTCGGGAATCAATGTGACACAAGGCAGTATCACCCGGAATGATTCAAAGTTTATTTACATACACAGAGCATATATACAGTTTGCATGGGAGAAAGAGAAGCATTTACATATAGACACAACAGACATAGAAACGCCTCCAAGACAGCCATTCAGGGAGCAGGGACAACAAGGCCGTCCATGGAGACCCTTCCGTCCCCACACCCCAGACAGCCAATCCGGAGACGCCAGGACCCCAGACCCCACGTGGGGATGTAACAGACAGACAAACAGTTAACTTGAAGCACGGATATCATGGCCTCCCGTGCCACACAAAGAGGTGAAGAGACTGCAAGGTCTCACGTTGAGCCCTTGCGTGGGACCGCCAGTCCAGATAGAAGACGCAACCGGTTCCCACAACAACAGCTGCGAGTGCGTCTCAGAGGCCTCCCGAGGAAAACAGATAAGAGTGAAGCTAACTCGTCACGTAGGCCACACAACAGAGTGGAAAGTTACCGGCCCACACGATCAATACATCCACAACTCCCAACATACAGTTTAGACACAAGGGCAAGTTTCAAGGTTAATGTTGACGCTTTAACATTGATTCAATAATTATTTTATGAAAAAGGGCATGTAAAAGATCGGGCTTCTTCAACATGCTATAATCATATTAGGGATTGCACATGCACGTAACTTGGAGGGACTCGGGATTAGTTGGGACAAATAATTGAGTGAGGTAATATCAGAGGTTCATTGGAAAAATATACTGCTTTGGCTCTACTTGTGAAGCCCAATCAGGACCCAAATTAACTCTCCAGGCTGAAATTGATGAAAAGTGACACCTGGTGATATGGTGATATGGACAGGAGAAATTTGCCAAATTTCATCTGTCTTTGTATCATTGTTATGTGGGTAGTATATGAGTGAATGAACTTATGTTTACCTTTCTTCTATATTCCCTGCAGATCTCCCTGCTATTTTTGTCCGGTGTCATCTTACACAGAGACACAAAGAGCATCGGCAACAACTGCAGGCATTTTTGAAAGCCTGCATCCTTAATGTGTATAGATAGAGATAAGGTTGAACATGGTTATCCTTTCAGAGTAGCCTGCAGCTGACCAACATCCAAGCTCTGTGTGCTGTGTGATTGACACCAAAGCACTGTTCTTTAGCGTCAGAATCTGGCAACAACAAGGGGCTGTAGAATAATAAAGTCAAACAGGCCTACCACATTTAAGGAATAGTTGGAAACTGTTGTTTCGTATGGCGTCTTATGAAAGGGTCATTTATAGAGTATAGCAGGCAGAGACTGTTTTCAAGGAGGTTTGGGGACGGTTCCTTATGACGGTGGATAACGTGACGAGACTTGATTAGTGGGTTAGTGTGTATTGTGTATGAGGTAACGGGTCACATGGAGGTACACTGATAAAAATAGTGAGCTTGATCTACTTAAAAAAATTAAGGTAACTAATTGCATCAGATTATTATGTAGATCAAGCAAGACTAGTCTTTGTATAAACTACTTAATTAAATTAAGTAGATCACACACAAAACAATGACTACAGAGAAATGCTTAAATTAAGTTGACTACTTGCAAAATTAAGTTGAATCTACTTGCAAAATGTATTTCTTGCGTACAAAAAATTAAGTCGTTTATACAAAGACTAGTCTTGCTTGATCTACATAATAATCTGATGCAATTAGTTACCTTAATTTTTCTAAGTAGATCTTCAGTAGATATTTTTTTAAGTAGATCTTAAGTAGATATTTTTTTAAGTAGATCTTAAGTAGACATTTTGAATTCTTCCTACAGGGTCCTATAGTGTCCTCTGAACAGCCCCATGAGTCAAACAACATTATATTTCAAAACATTCTGAAATGCAACTTCACCCAACACAAGACTTGAAGGACTTATTTTTTATTGCACTGACTCCTGAACACGTTTCCTTCAAAATGCACTTTGTGTATTGACACAATATTAACAAAATAAAGCATTCAAAGTGTAAAAGTAAAAGTGTAAAAGTGTAAGTAAACGCATTTGGTGCCACTGAATCACTATATCGCAGATATCCATCCCATAAAGAATAAAAGCCAGGTGCTTGATCCAAATACGTCCAGACCCCGAAGGAGGAGCAAACTGGGTGGTCTCTCTGAGATTTGTCAAGTCTGCGTGACGCCAGGTTACGGTTAGGAGCTCGGCTTCCGTTTATCGGCGTTTAATTCTCCGTCTGCGTATCCGTCCGTCCCCAGAAGTAAAAAAAAAAGGCACAAAACTTGTTAATTAGCTGCTCCTTCAAAACCTGGAATGCCCTCAAACCACATTTGTCAAGGAAACATTCAACTAACAAGTAAACACCAGAAGCTAGCTAGCATAAAAGCTAGCTAGCTAATGTCCACATGCGAACGTTAGCTAGCTAGCTTCGAATGTGAGCCACAAAAATGTTTTATTTAATTTTTTATTTTTTTTACGCAAACTTTTTAATAAAAAAAATTTATTTGTGTTTTTTTTTTCGAAAAAAACCTTCCAAAATGCATCATCAGTGTGATACCGATAGATAGGAACTCATGGTAGGAACTCATTGGCCTACATCCGTTGATCGCCGCAGCCGGAATACAATGTGCCACGCACCGTTTTTTTTTTTATTCATTTTGAGTTGAACTTGAGGCTAATCAAAATGGATAGTTGGCTAGCATTTGGTGTCTGCCATGCAACATCATCCTTCTCATTAGTTGAGTCAACATTAATGTGCGCCTATTGTTGGATGTATTTTTACTACGACTAGGCCTATTGCAATGTATGTGTTAGGGATGGCCACGACTCAGGTTTTTGCCAGTCGACTCGTCAGATTCATGTCAAATATTCATGTCAAATATTATTATGTGTTTATTCTGCTTAAAATGTGATGATAAAGACTAATACACGACTTACAATAAGGGATGCCTCTTAACCGCTTCCAGGGCATTTTCCCTGGCTCAGGAAAATAAGTGACGGTTTGATTAAATTGTATTCTTTCTCATTTAAAGTTTATTCGTTCTGATATAAAATGTATTCGTTTTAATTAGTTTTGAATAAGCCATTCAACCAAGAACAAAATATATATATTTTTGATTTAATTTATATAGTCGACTTTTTAGCCATCCCTAGTATGTATGATGATTGTATGATGATGCATATATATGAAATATCCAATAAGAATACTGATTTAATTGTACGCGTGCGTAAAATGCCAAGTGGGCCTTGAGTCCAAAAAGTTTGGGAACCGCTGCTCTAGATACTTAGAAGCCTGCTTTAGTTCGGTGTGAGTGCACTATTATTTGATACAGAGAGCACAGACTTGGTTCGTTGTAAAGATCCCTTGGTTGAAGTGACCCGAGCCACCCCTGTTTCCATTACACAGGTGCTAAAGGGGGGCTGGGGGGGGCTGGTGACATACTCCTAGATGTCTATCGACTGGTAATTGACCCACGGTGCCTGAGCGGCAGGTCAAAAAGACTTGGCAAATGGGTTGCCATTTTGGCAGCCATTATTAACAAAAGAGGTGCTGTGCAGTGAATGAGCGTAAACTCCAGACATCTGGAAGCCAAACCTAATGAGGAAATCTTACATTACGTATCACTTAAAATGAGCTTTGTTTCTGTGAAACGGGCCCGCTTTAACCACGGGAAGTTTCTGGAGGGAGATCCAAAGTAAACCCCTTTTATTGTCTTACCCTCTCTTCGCTCTCCGGCGTAATTTGTGATCTTGGAGAGTTAAAGATATGGCAGGACTGACAGCCTCACCGGTCCGTGTTCATAAGAATCTGTGCAACGCGCAGGAGAATATTAATGTGGATGATTGGACTTAATTTACGATGAAATACAGCGCCTGTTCAAAGGGGAGATTAATCAATTTGGATTGTGAGCAGATTACAAAAGGTGGCCATAGTGTCCATGGTGTTTCTGCAGGCAAAATCTGTCGGTGGTGGTGAGTGACGGCTCCACATTTAATAAAGGCTAACAACAGTGGGACAATAAGGCTAGGCTGAAGATGATCCAATATTCTCAATGTATTGTTAACGCAGTACGCTCAAAGTACTTTCTTTGTTACACTGAATGTTCTAAGATTTTTACATTTCTTTTTGACAACCAGAAGTTTCAGGTCAAAATATTAACATGTATTTCCCACGGTACCATAAATATGTTTTTGAACATTAATTTTTTTCCCCCCCAAGGGATTCCATATAAAAATAGATATGAAAGCCTTGGTGCTTTAGGTCAAAGTTCAATTGTGTTTCTTTTTCATGTTTGATAAACGATTAGGACGCTTCAAGACTCCAAAATAAGAAAGACATTCAAAGCATAGAGGAGACAGCATCCTCATTCTATCCAAAAAAGACGTGTGATAAAAGAGTTTGCTCTCAAATTCTTCATTCCCCCCCTCCAGACGGCGTTCTGACACCTTATGTGTGAAAGCTCTCGCTTTCTTCATTATCACTTCAACACTTGTTCATCGCCACAATTAAACGCACCACAAGTTGCGGAGCTAAAAATCATCTCTGAAACAAGTGTGATCACGGCATTCACACAGCCTTCGCACTGCTTTACATTCAACAAGTCGAAGCGGACCGGATTAAAACGGAACACTTGAATCGGTACCATTCATAAAACCTCCACGCAAAATGTACATTATCATTATCATCATTATTTCCTATCAGCTATTGTTATCCATCTCCCCTTTCACTAGACTGCAATTATCTCTTTGACGAGGATCCGCTAAATCAAGGCTGTCGGCTTTATTACCTACAATGGCTGGGTTATTACCACAAATTGTTTTGTCCTTTCCTCGTCTACATGCTTTGGCTTCAATAAACACACTGCACCGCACACACACACACACACACACACACGCACAAGCACACACACACACACACACACACACACAGACAGACAGACAGACAGGCTTACAGACAGACAGACATACACACACACACACACACACACGCAACACACACACATATGGTTGGTTTCAGGGAAAACATGGTATTTTCCCTATCTCTTGTCAGAGGTTTCGAGAATGTAGAAAAAGGACCATATTTTGCTGGTTGTTTCTGCACGTTTAGTTAATTGCTGAAACTAGGGACTCAGCTGGATGGGCGAAGCAACAATGGATAACTCTCACTCAGGTGACGACTGCCTCCCCGCGCATTAATCATCTCTGTCTCCCCCAAACAGCAGGCACACTGCGCCGCGGTTGCCTGACAACAGCATGCAGAACTTCTAAATGTTATCTTCCCAAGACACGAGGGCCTGGCTTTTCCCGAAACCACAGTGCGCCCGGGTCCCATCTGGTGACAACCACTCATTGAACTCTACAAGATAATCGCACCCCCTGAGGAAAGACAATTAATTAAAGGCACAGGGCCTATAATTCATCCGTTGTCTCGGCCTATGATACACTTTAAATTCTGTGACACGGCACTTTGGCGTGACGTGACGGATCAATTGTTGCGCGGGGCACTCAGCGCTGTTTTGTCGGCACGTGATTTATTTCTCCCAGCAGAAGAAAATGATAAATGAAACCGGCTGGAGTGTTTGCCGTGCTGAACTCGTCCCTGATACAGGACTCGGAGAGGGCTTCTGCTGGTGGCGGAGTTAATGGTATTAGATTAAATCTGGCAACGCACTCCTGCCCTTGGTGCCACTCTCGGCTTCTTTATTAGCCTTTTGTGGAAACCCTGGTGCCGTGCGCTGACACCCTTTGACAGGGAAAGCACAGGGAAATAAGATAAACACACAATTCAACATCAAAATACACCCTCTGCTGCCTTAGGGCTCCGTCTAAGCCTGCCATTCACTTATGTGGGCACCATGATGCGCTACCCTCCAGCGGCTTCATAGAGAAGATAGCCATTGATGCCAGGGCAACTCAAGCTCACGCCTTGAACCAATTACTTCCCTTAATTGTCACTGAGCGCTGTGCACTGTGTGGCGCAGTTCTACCGAAAACAACTCTAGGTATATATGTGCCTATTTGCATTCTATGTCAGTTCCGTCACTTATGCGTGCTACGTTGGGCTCCAATTTGCATGTTCCCCGGTAATTGCTAGGCACTAGCTCCATTTCCACTTGGCTTGGCCTCCACAAATGTACTTTTATCTCTCCTTTGAGCACAGCTGCCCTTCACCTTCCCTTCTATACACCCTTCTCTTTCTGGTTCACCAGCGTTCCTGTCATGCTTTATTGCAGCTGTCTTGTCTTTCGATTTGTTTATGCTGCTGGGATCACCGTGGCGGTCGGCATTGTGTGTCAGAAATGTATGGCCCTCGTGGCGCGGCGCAAAGCAGACATTTCCAGAGGGATGGAGAGCCATTCATTGTTTCTGGGCCTTGACATGGCTTCCCAGGGGTGTTTGCTTTGCTATATCGCCAAGAAGCTAAATCAATGGCTGTTGAAAGAAGCCAAGTGCCCCAGTTCCTGGTACAGTACATGTTTTAAGAAGAAGCTTTTGGCGGAGAGGGAAGTGGGGTGGGTGTTAAGAGTTTGTAGGAAGGGCGGGGGGGGGGGGGGGCGGTCTTGGTGTGTTCAATTCTTTGGCTGTGTGATCCCTGCACAGCTTTCACCATCAGATGAATCACCTTCTGCAGTGTAAACAGATTTCTACCCTGGAAACGTTTAAGAGGGGAGGGGGGGTGGGGAGGGAGAAAGATGTGTGGGTCTGAGGGCTGATAACCGTCAAGTTTGGAAAAACGTTGATATCGGCTATGTTTCTCTTCCATCATGTCAACAAGTGACTCAATGAACAAAGAAGTTATGTTCTTGGGTTCTTGTCTATATTTGTACATTTCTGGGCTTAAGGGCAACTCACCTACAACAGCCCATGGCGCTCTGTGTAGGCACTGCCCAATCCACGGGGCACCAGAACATTTCATCAGAATGGAGCGCCAAAGAGATACAGCAAGAGATGTTCTTTTTTTGTGCCTGTGTACCCCACCCTCTCCTTATCCTCCCTTTATGTGCATTACCGCCTGAGGGGCAGCACACAGCTATGGAGAGAGTGGGCTGAGGGTGTAGCTGTCCCGATGTTATCTGGCCCTCACCCATCGGAGTGAATCACAGATGGGGCTCGAAACAGAGCACACATTGCCCCCCCTACGCCTACTCACCAAAACACAGTCACCATTCTGGCTATTCCTGTAAAGGCCCTGGATGCCACAATGAAAAGGCCCTGTTTTATTGAATTTTTGGGGGGATTCAGTTTTTTTCTCTCTCCTCGCTAATGTCACTGCCTGCCACTCGATCCCGCTGTTTTATGAAATTAAGCGTACATTGTTCAGATCGAACTTTGCCAAAAGGACAGACAGCTTGGCAATGCCGTCGTCGGATGTATTTTCTCTTGGCAAATCCACTTCCACGCTCTGTCATCAGTTGCCACCGCATGTTCCGCCGCAGAAAAACCGCCATGCAACTAGTTTCCAATAATGACGATTAAATGTGCAGGAAAAACACAGATTACCATGTGCAACAATAAGCGGCCCAAGCCCACACATATTTAAGGCAGCCGTAAATGGATCATCAGGCTGCATAAACACAATCTTTAGTCTTCAATGAAACACCTTACTCTTGAATAATGGGGATGGGGGGGTGGGCGGGGGGCTAGTTGATATTTGGTATTGGAGCAAAATCTGAATCCCCTTGGCAGTGAGGCAGTGATGATACAGGCGCCTATCAGCAGTGCAGTGAATATGATCAGTTGGGTCAACCATTGCAGAGAACTGAGTCGATTCGGGGCACCAATAGGCTAGGAGTTTATCTGAAATGATAACCCCCCTGAAACAGCCATCAGGGGTTCCATAAACACTCGGAAGGGAGCAGATTGCTCCATTATATCAACCTAAAGTGGCTCTAAATGAGAGCAGGGTAAAGCCGAGCCCCATGCAATGAGGAGCAGGGAGTGAGCCGTGGGTGGGCGAGCAGAGGCCTCCCAGGAATGGGTTGCCGATCAATTTACAGATAAATAACGAGTGCTGTGAGAAGGGGTTACGCTCTGTCCGTAGTGAAAGCCATGAGCGCTGTGACACAGGGAGCCCCCCTCGGCCCCCCCCCCCCACTGAGGGAGAGGACATATTTAGAGGCATCAGAAATCAGCTCTGTTGGGGTTTGTTGTGAGAGCGCGGGGTGGTGACAGACCAGACATGGATTTGCACTGTCAGTGGAGGATCAGGAGACAATAACGGTATATGGGGTGTCAGTCTGTGGGGCTGCAGCTGTAAAGCCAGGCTAGCCATCAACATGGTGCGGCGAGATAAGCCAAAAGCTGTCACATCCTGTTGATGACTGCATTGTTCTGGGGCACAAAGGGTGGATTTTTATTTTAGTTTTTTTATTTATTGAACCGCCAGTCTGTTCTATCTGCACTTGAGCAGTATGTGAACACATCGGATCCACATCAATTGATGCATGACTTGTAGGCATATCCCTTCGGCAAAAATGCATGCTATTGTAACGAACATACACAATAGTTTATAATATTCTACAATTAACCCTCTCACCCACATAAATATGAAATATTTAGATTTTTCAGGAGGATTAACAGCGGTATATTTTTTATTAATAGAAGAATCCTAATTTTAAACAGCATTTATATTTGAATTTTAATGAAAATGCTAACCCTAAGACATTCAAATCCAAAATCCATTTTCTGTTTTTGACATACCATTTTTTTTTTCTCATTTTCCCTCTTCACATGCACCCTGCAACGTTTTCCCGGGTAGGTGCCCACACACATCTCCTCAGCTCAAAAAGAGAGCTGCCCCCGCAGTACACTCATGATGAGCAGTGGCCTCCCACGCAGTTATGTAAAAAAATAACTTGCAGGATTCCATATTGCTTTACTCATCCTAGATTTGAGCATGTCAGAAGTTGCCCTCTGATACCATGCTGTTATTTTGAAGAACAGTCATGGTTGATCTGCCCTGAACCGTATGTTTTGCTCTTGGCTGAGGGGCTGTACTGTACTTGAACACAGATTTGAAAAAGGCCTAGCTGTGCCCTTGTCCAAGAACATGCACAGTAGTACGTTGTTATCAGCAGTAAGCCTCCAACTTCTACATTAGGGCTGGGTATCGCCACTGATTTCCCAAAACGATTCGATTCTGATTCACAAGGTCCCGATTCGATTAGGGATATTTTAGTGACAATACCAATTTTGCTTGAATATGAAATATTCTCAGAGAACTAATGTGGTAAATGGTACAAGGAACCCCCCCAACCTGTTGCATTATTAAAAATATGAATGTTTACATTAAGAATTGACCCCAAAGCAGTAACATGAATGTACTTTTTATTCAACATGACCGGCATTGACCGTGCAACTCAGACACTACGAAAAGTGCTTTCATTAGTGCAGTGTAAATAAAGTGGCTACAAACAGCCTACCTGTAAACAAGAAGACATCACTTATCCCTCAGGAAAACACACTTTGCTGTAGTGTGACTGTCTTGCATTAGAAATTGAAATGTACAAAACACTGAAAATAGTGCAATAAATCACGTATTCAGAATCAAAATTAGGTATCTTGGGGAACAAAGCTCTTCTGTCATCATCCTTTAGACCTGGCAGTGACTTCAGTGGAGCAGCCCCCGCCATGCTTTCAGATTCAACTGCGTTGAGAGATCTCGTTGCGCGAGATCTGGCCACGAGATCTCGTTGCGGGTTGAAGCTGCAAGCAGGAAAAGGCATAAAAGATCGATCTCGGGATTTATGAATCGATAATCGCTCATTCAAATGATCGATTCTGAATCGGGAAATCGATTTTTTTGAACCCAGCCCTATGCTACATACACTATATGTAAATTTTGCAAAGTTTACATAGTTATTCTGTAAGACAGTGGTTCTTATACCAACCTGTGGACACCGGGACAATTGGCCATTAGGCTACCGAGATTTCGAAATGAAGCCCTTTTTTGTACCTCCGTAAAATTGTAATATGTTCCATCATTTTTACAGTATTTCAATCCTATCAATCCTAGTCCCTCCCCCATCATTAACACAAACCATGCCCTTTTCTTCCAACAGTTCTTCAATTACCACACCATTAGCATCTGTTCTTGCTCCTCCCCATAAAGTACTATGAGCATTGAAGTCTGCACACAACATCACCCTATTTCCATCCATCCCCTCAATTTGCGTTAACTTATCCAACTCCAGTTTCCTACAAGGATTATAATAATTAATGACTACCAGCTCTCTCTCACTAGTCCATATCTCAACAGTAACATATTCTAGCTCATTCCCTATACCTACCTCTCTAAATGAAACATCTTCTCTAACGAATGTTGCACAGCCTCCCCCTACTCCATCCCCCTATCACACCTAACAGAAACATAGCCAACTATCCTGAAATCCAGATTTGGTTTTAGCCATGTTTCCTGCACACAAATAACATCTGGTTTACTGGGTAAGTCATCTACATACTTTTTAAATTCCTGCCCATTAGCCAACAAACTTCTCGCGTTCCATTGCAGTACAAAAACCATTAATACCACTAGACCCCCGTCCATGCTTGCTCCTGACTTTCTTGGTAGGATCCTTACATCCGGAGGTGTTTTGCTGGCGGAAGCTTTGACTTATGGAAGACACAGCAGGAAAAAGTCAGAGAAATCTGACAGGTGATCCTGTGAGAAAGGCACCTACAGGTTCTTTGAGGCGAAGTAAGAGAATGGGGAAAAACGGAAAGAAGAAGAAACTCATGGACTTGGCGAGTCGGCACGGCTGTGTTGTGAATGGATCAGAGATGGGAGCAGGTGGGGATGAGTCTGATGGGGTAGGAGAGGATTCTGGTAGCGATAGTAGTAGTACTTTTATGGAGGTAGTGGCTAGGACGAAGGAGAGAAGGGAGTGTGATTTTCTTGGAAGTAGTGGTACTGATAGTGCAAAGAGAAATAGAGTGTCTGAGGTGAGGGAGCGAGAGGAGTTGGGGTATAACATTATATTGAGATTTGGCGAGGAGAAGGGAATTTCTTCTATGAATCCGGTGAAATTGTCAGTCCTGTTGAATAATAAGGTTGGTGAGATTCGTATGGCTAAGGTTTTGAAAGATGGTAACTTGTTGATTGTTTGCAGAGATGAGAAACAGCGAGAGCGAGCTGCCAAGATCACAGAAATAGGACGGAGTAAAGTGGTAAGTTTAAGCTGAATTGAAAGTGGTGGAGGTAAGTGGACAAAGGGAGTGATTTGGGGAGTGCCAGTTGGAGTGTCAATGGAGGAAATTAAAGCCAAAAGGGGGAGTTTTGAAAAGTGCCCTGCGGCTGCAGGTAACTCGGGGGGGAGTGAGAAATGACAGTGAGTCTGTTTTGCTTGATTTTGAAGAGGAGATGCTCCCAAAGAAAGTCACTCTAGGTTTTTGGAGTTATAGTGTAAGGGAGTATGTGCCAAAACCAATGAGGTGCTACAACTGTCAGAGATTTGGTCATACAGCCAAGTATTGCAAGGGAAAGAGAAGATGTGCCAGGTGTGGAGAGGATCATGAGTATCGGCAATGTAGCCATGAGCAGCCAAAATGTTGTAGCTGTGGTGGCAATCACAGTGTGGCGTATGGAGGGTGTGAAGTAATGAAAAGGGAAGTGGCAATTCAACAGGTAAGAACCCAGAATAAGGCTACATATGCAGAAGCTGTGAAGATGGTGAAGCAGAGAGAAGGGCAAGATGGAAGGATGGAGAGAAGCAGAGCAAGAGTGCAACCAGCGGATGTGAGAGAGCCAGATCAAGCAAGTAAGGGGAAAGTGATGGTTGATGTAAGGAAATTAGTCACTTTCATAGCAGGGGTAGTAAATGTCACAATGGAGGTTAAGTCAAAAACAGAGAGAATCCAAAGGATTGTAAAGGCAGCAAACTACTATCTAGATACCGGTGGGCTGATATGGGAGGAGGTGAATAAGGATCTCAGTAGCCAAGAAAGTCAGGAGCAAGCATGGACGGGGGTCTAGTGGTATTAATGGTTTTTGTACTGCAATGGAACGCGAGAAGTTTGTTGGCTAATGGGCAGGAATTTAAAAAGTATGTAGATGACTTACCGTTAATACAAGTTTTAGAGAAGTACAAACTAATACACTTTGCCCTGCATGGCTGCTACCGGGTACATGATATGATATAAGCTCCTTTAGCTGGATCGCTACGGGTGCTAATGTATGAACGTAGGTTAGGCTACTAGGCTAGGCTAACACGAGCCACCAGCGCTGTAACGTTCCGAGCGCCGGTGATGTTGCTGTGCCGTCACGGTGAGGTGAGATGGTGTCACACCGACACGCAGCCGTGCCTACCTGTACTCTTCGGCCGTGTTACCAGTGGGTGAGTGGCGGGACGGTCTGTGTGTTGTGTTGTGTCTCGCTCTCTCTGCTTCCCGTGTGGATCGGCGGCCGCATCAGAGCACAGCGGAGGGCACCCAGAGCGTCTGCAGCAGCTGGCCGGTGGGTGGCGGAGGAGGGGGGGTGGACAGGGAAACATATGGAATGACATCTCGCCCGGCCAATCACTTCACGGAGACCAGCCATAGAGTGTCCTTCAGTATGCACTTCTTCAATTGGATGAAGCAAAACTGTGTGTGAGCGCAACAAAAAAACGTGTGGCAGAAACCCAATGTACGTCTAAATGTTGGTGGTGGTGGGAGTGCCCCCCATTAGCACCACCACTATCCAAACTTTGCTTAGAATAAGATAAGCCACTGCTATATCTTTTGATCCCAGGTGTGAAATAAGGGAATGTATAACAGTTTGGGGGTTTTTTGGTACATAACTTTTATGAGAAATAGTTACAAGGGTCAAATTTACACATAACATGCTTAATTACTGTCCATTTGTAAATCTGTTATTTTATTTTGTATTGTTTATTGTTATTTTTACTGTTTATTTCTCTATTGTTTTATTCTATTGCTATGCAACCTGGCACAAGAATGTCCTTCAAGATTAATAAAGTTCTATCTTATCTTATCTCTTATCTTGTATTGGCATATGACCCAGGATGACCCATGACAGGATGACCCAGGATGACCATGGGTCATCCTGGGTTATATGCCAATACAATGCCAATACAATTTTAATGGCAACTATGGTTTGCCGGCCAAAGGATACATGACCTTACATTAAGAAATTCTTCATAAGAAAATAAAAAATATTTAAATGCCATATACATTTTCAGAGAAGATGGTTTTGTAACAATACGAAGCAGACAATATCTTCCTGTTTTTGCGTTCCGAAGAGTCATGTATCATGTATCATGACTCTCAGAAAGCTGAGAGTTGTGATTGTTTACTTGTAACTTGGTGGTCAAATTCCAAGATTTACAAATGGCCTTTAATATCAAGGCAAGGGGTTGTTCTTTGGACAAAATCTTGACTCAGATATGGTTGCCAAACAAGTCAAAATGACCTTGTCCCGTTTATGTGGTAAAAAGTGTGCGCCCGTTTTTTCATGAACCTCTCCCTAACTATGTTATTGTTTGATATCAAGGTGAAACATCAACCAATCAAATGCTTCTGATTGAATTAAATATAACTGAAAACCTCTCTCATGGATATATTTTTAGATAGGCCTATGGTATGATTAATACTCTTGTTTTCTTGTCTTAGAGAAGAGCTCCTTGACCTTTTTGTTACTGTGGCCCGGTATACAAATATGAAATATACTTTACTAATATATTTTGGGCCATCGTTATATGCCTGCCTCATGTAAACGAATAAACACAGACATATTATATATTAAGAATAAAAAAGTGTGATAAAAACTAATGTAATAATAGACAGGATGTTACGGCTCGCCCGTCCTCGCCTCCACGCCCGCTCCTCTCACCTCCCGCTACACGCCCTGCACGCTCCCCTGCACGCCGCCGTGGTCCGGGCATACGGCGCTCCTTCTCTTCCCCGCGTCCTCCCCTCCGGGCATATGGCCCTCCTTCTCTCCGGAGTTTCCCCCGGCTGCCGGACGCTTGCCTTCCCCATGCCCTGCCGGCCCTGTCCTCTCGGCAGGCTCCTCCCACCTGTCGGAGTCGGAGATTCCCGGCACGTCGGCGCAGGCGCCACGGTGGAGCGGCGCTGACGCTGCACACGGCGCGAGTCCCCGTTCCCAATCACCGCACCTGTCCCTGATCGGCAATCACCGCCTGCACTACAAGAACCTGGCCGGCGCGCCACTCGGGTCCAGGTCACATCCGGAGGTGGGTTTTTGCTGGCGGGAGCATTGATTAACAAAAGCCTCAGGAAAAAAGTCAGAGAAATCTGACATGTGATCCTGTGGGAAAGGCACCTACAGGTTCTTTGAGGCGAAGTAAGAGAATGGGGAAAACGGAAAGAAGAAGAAACTCATGGACTTGGCGAGTCGGCACGGCTGTGTTGTGAATGGATCAGAGATGGGAGCAGGTGGGGATGAGTCTGATGGGGTAGGAGAGGATTCTGGTAGCGATAGTAGTAGTACTTTTATGGAGGTAGTGGCTAGGACGAAGGAGAGAAGGGAGTGTGATTTTCTTGGAAGTAGTGGTACTGATAGTGCAAAGAGAAATAGAGTGTCTGAGGTGAGGGAGCGAGAGGAGTTGGGGTATAACATTATATTGAGATTTGGCGAGGAGAAGGGAATTTCTTCTATGAATCCGGTGAAATTGTCAGTCCTGTTGAATAATAAGGTTGGTGAGATTCGTATGGCTAAGGTTTTGAAAGATGGTAACTTGTTGATTGTTTGCAGAGATGAGAAACAGCGAGAGCGAGCTGCCAAGATCACAGAAATAGGACGGAGTAAAGTGGTAAGTTTAAGCTGAATTGAAAGTGGTGGAGGTAAGTGGACAAAGGGAGTGATTTGGGGAGTGCCAGTTGGAGTGTCAATGGAGGAAATTAAAGCCAAAAGGGGGAGTTTTGAAAAGTGCCCTGCGGCTGCAGGTAACTCGGGGGGGAGTGAGAAATGACAGTGAGTCTGTTTTGCTTGATTTTGAAGAGGAGATGCTCCCAAAGAAAGTCACTCTAGGTTTTTGGAGTTATAGTGTAAGGGAGTATGTGCCAAAACCAATGAGGTGCTACAACTGTCAGAGATTTGGTCATACAGCCAAGTATTGCAAGGGAAAGAGAAGATGTGCCAGGTGTGGAGAGGATCATGAGTATCGGCAATGTAGCCATGAGCAGCCAAAATGTTGTAGCTGTGGTGGCAATCACAGTGTGGCGTATGGAGGGTGTGAAGTAATGAAAAGGGAAGTGGCAATTCAACAGGTAAGAACCCAGAATAAGGCTACATATGCAGAAGCTGTGAAGATGGTGAAGCAGAGAGAAGGGCAAGATGGAAGGATGGAGAGAAGCAGAGCAAGAGTGCAACCAGCGGATGTGAGAGAGCCAGATCAAGCAAGTAAGGGGAAAGTGATGGTTGATGTAAGGAAATTAGTCACTTTCATAGCAGGGGTAGTAAATGTCACAATGGAGGTTAAGTCAAAAACAGAGAGAATCCAAAGGATTGTAAAGGCAGCAAACTACTATCTAGATACCGGTGGGCTGATATGGGAGGAGGTGAATAAGGATCTCAGTAGCCAAGAAAGTCAGGAGCAAGCATCGTTTATCCATAATTATTCCATCTCTTTCATCCAATAGACAACCATTTTAAATGAAAGGCATCAACTGATATTCCCTGGCACTGTGCCACCTCAGATGAACATCTCTAGATCTTATTTCCTCTAGCGCTTAGCATAAATCAATAGCACATCTATGTTCCCATTAATAGATAGACAATAGAACGAATGAAATGTCAAAGATAACAGAAGAGACAGACCTTTAGTACAAGCACAGCTTTGTACTGCGGCTAAAGGAGCTGGCAGCATCTGTGTGTGTGTGTGTGTGTGTGTGTGTGTGTGTGTGTGTGTGTGTTGTGTGTGTGTGTTCGTGTGTGTGTGTGTGTTTGTGTGTTGTGTGTGTGTGTGTGTGTGTGTGTTGTGTGTGTGTGTGGTGTGTGTGGTTTGTGTGTGTGTGTGTGTGTGTGTGTGTGGTGTGTGTGTGTGTCTGTGTGTGTGTGTGTGTATGTGTGTGTGTGTGTGTGTGTGTGTGTGTCTGTGTGTGTGTGTGTGTGTGTGTGTGTGTGTGGAGCGCCGTATGCCCGGACCACGGCGGCGTGCAGGGGAGCGTGCAGGGCGTGTAGCGGGAGGTGAGAGGAGCGGGCGTGGAGGCGAGGACGGGCGAGCCGTAACATCCTGTCTATTATTACATTAGTTTTTATCACACTTTTTTATTCTTAATATATAATATGTCTGTGTTTATTCGTTTACATGAGGCAGGCATATAACGATGGCCCAAAATATATTAGTAAAGTATATTTCATATTTGTATACCGGGCCACAGTAACAAAAAGGTCAAGGAGCTCTTCTCTAAGACAAGAAAACAAGAGTATTAATCATACCATAGGTCTATCTAAAAATATATCCATTAGAGAGGTTTTCAGTTATATTTAATTCAATCAGAAGCATTTGATTGGTTGATGTTTCACCTTGATATCAAACAATAACATAGTTAGGGAGAGGTTCATGAAAAAACGGGCGCACACTTTTTACCACATAAACGGGACAAGGTCATTTTGACTTGTTTGGCAACCATATCTGAGTCAAGATTTTGTCCAAAGAACAACCCCTTGCCTTGATATTAAAGGCCATTTGTAAATCTTGGAATTTGACCGCCAAGTTACAAGTAAACAATCACAACTCTCAGCTTTCTGAGAGTCATGATACATGATACATGACTCTTCGGAACGCAAAAACAGGAAGATATTGTCTGCTTCGTATTGTTACAAAACCATCTTCTCTGAAAATGTATATGGCATTTAAATATTTTTTATTTTCTTATGAAGAATTTCTTAATGTAAGGTCATGTATCCTTTGGCCGGCAAACCATAGTTGCCATTAAAATTGTATTGGCATTGTATTGGCATATAACCCAGGATGACCCATGGTCATCCTGGGTCATCCTGTCATGGGTCATCCTGGGTCATATGCCAATACAAGATAAGAGATAAGATAAGATAGAACTTTATTAATCTTGAAGGACATTCTTGTGCCAGGTTGCATAGCAATAGAATAAAACAATAGAGAAATAAACAGTAAAAATAACAATAAACAATACAAAATAAAATAACAGATTTACAAATGGACAGTAATTAAGCATGTTATGTGTAAATTTGACCCTTGTAACTATTTCTCATAAAAGTTATGTACCAAAAAACCCCCAAACTGTTATACATTCCCTTATTTCACACCTGGGATCAAAAGATATAGCAGTGGCTTATCTTATTCTAAGCAAAGTTTGGATAGTGGTGGTGCTAATGGGGGGCACTCCCACCACCACCAACATTTAGACGTACATTGGGTTTCTGCCACACGTTTTTTTGTTGCGCTCACACACAGTTTTGCTTCATCCAATTGAAGAAGTGCATACTGAAGGACACTCTATGGCTGGTCTCCGTGAAGTGATTGGCCGGGCGAGATGTCATTCCATATGTTTCCCTGTCCCCCCCGCCCCCTGCTGCAGACGCTCTGGCTGCCCTCCGCTGTGCTCTGATGCGGCCGCCGATCTACACGGGAAACAGAAAGAGACACACAAACCCTCCCGCCACTCACCCACTGGTAACACGGCCGAAGAGTACAGGTAGGCACGGCTGCGTGTCGGTGTGACACCATCTCACCTCACCGTGACGGCACAGCAACATCACCGGCGCTCGGAACGTTACAGCGCTGGTGGCTCGTGTTAGCCTAGCCTAGTAGCCTAACCTACGTTCATACATTAGCACCCGTAGCGATCCAGCTAAAGGAGCTTATATCATATCATGTACCCGGTAGCAGCCATGCAGGGCAAAGTGTATTAGTTTGTACTTCTCTAAAACTTGTATTAAAGCTATACGGTAACAGCAACATCTCATGTAGAAAGTGCTGAGCACCGCTGACACCTGATAAGTTGACATGTTTTCAGCTAAGCTAAACGTACCGGCTGTCCGCTGTAACAAACAAACAAACTCACGTTCTAGCGCCGGGAGTCGTTTGTCGTGGAGGTGTGATAGCGTGTTCCACGAAGCTGTGTGAAAGAGACACGTTGTTGACACCACACACACACACACATACACATACACACACACACACACGACTTGACGCGGTGTGTGTCGGGCCTACCTGTGCTACCCGGGCTAACGCACCAGGTAGGCTAAACTAGCGAGTCCAGCGAAAACAAAGCTGCTGTCCAACTTGTCATCCGCTTGTATTCAACGTATGTCCAGTGCTTGTATTGGTTTGTTAATTATTGTCTTGTTTTTAACTGTCATCAAATGTAACCCGTAGTACAGTCTACGAGTTTGACGTTAGAGCGGGTGGTTTGGCCTCCATACACTATAGAGCTAGCTGGAGGAGCTAAACGTATGTCCTGCCATGTGAGGCCTGCTACTCTTTTTTTAAAATGGGCTTCACACACTATTTCAGGCAGCGTTACATCATATTTTGAGTGGTGCGAAATAATACAAGTGTGATGTATAATAAGGTCATCTTTTTCCTCCAATACGAGGCTGTCTACTTACATTTGTATTTCAGATTACAACTTGAGCCGTCCCTACACTTGGTACATGAAATGCAACACTACGGTTGTAAGTCCCAGGGCCGTGTATCAAATTGCGTAAAACTTTTATTGGAACTAATAGGGTTATATTAAAGTCTCTTAATATACCTCTAAAATGCAACGTAATGCAAAAGGTGACTTATTACTGTTTCCCTTGCTACTATATTGTTTGTTTGACTCGACAGATTAGGCCTACTTAGTCACTGCACATCGAGGCAACCAGCTTGTTTCTATTTGGGTTTTAGAGAATCTGGATTATTCCTATTACATTGATATAACAACTAATCCAAGACACATTGGTTCACATTAGATCACTTGGACACTGACATGTTCGTCTGCTTTGCATGAATGGGCAAATGTTCCTACTTGAAGATAATCATCAGGGCTGAAGAAGTCTTGGTGAGAACACTGTTACTAATCGATTTTCTTCACAGAAATGGCATGTATTTCAAAGAAATATAGGCTATCTTGGATAAATGTAGTCACAAGGCTGGGCCCTGGTGGTGAGTTGGGTCAGATGGCGCGGGATGCTGCCAGACAGACCTGGTAAACCCAAACGTGTAGTGAGGGTGAACTGGGAACGTCTGGTGGAAGCCCCTGTCCGTAAGGTCTTTAACTCCCACCTCTGGAAGAACTTCTCGTGCATCCCGGGGGAGGTTGGGGACATGGAGCCTGAGTGGGCCATGTTCAGAGCCTCCATTGTAGAGGCTGCAGCTCGGAGCTGTGGTCAAAAGGCTGTCGGTGCCTGTCGTGGCGGCAACCCAAGAACCCGTTGGTGGACACCAGCGGTGAAGGAAGCCGTCAGGCTGAAGAAGGAGGCCTTTCGGGCCTGGTTGGCCCAGGGGTCTCCTGAAACAGCAGACAGGTACCGGGAGGCCAAAAGGACCGCAGCTTCAGCGGTTGCTGAAGCAAAAACCCGGGTGTGGGAGGAGTTCGGGGAGGCCATGGAGCAGGACTTTCGGTTGGCCTCAAGGAGGTTCTGGCAAACTGTCCGGCGACTCAGGAAGGGAAAGCAGGGCTTGGCTCAGGCTGTGCTCAGTCGGGGAGGAGAACTGCTGACCCAGACTGAGGATATTGTCGGGCGGTGGAAAGAACACTTTGAGGAGCTCCTGAACCCGACCAGTACGTCCTCTGTGGAAGAGGCA
>PIJE02002251.1:31023-64164 GCA_002895965.2 Coryphaenoides rupestris
ATAGCCTCCTCCTGAGAGTAAGCTACCCCCTGCACCAGTCTACATGTGCTTTGTGGACTTGGAGAAGGCCTATGACCGTGTCCCCCGGGGAATCATGTGGGGGGTACTACGGGAGTATGGGGTACCGGGGCCGTTGGTACGTGCCATTCGGTCCTTGTACGAACAAAGTGCGAGCTGCGTCCGTATTCTCGGCACAAAGTCAAGCACGTTCTCAGTGGGTGTTGAGGGCGCAGTCGAGGTGATGAGTGTCTGCTTTGGGGACCTCAGAATTGCATCTCTGCTCTTTGCAGATGATGTGGTTCTGTTGGCTACATCAGACCGTGACCTCCAGCATGCACTGGGGCGGTTTGCAGCCGAGTGTGAAGCGGTTGGGATGAGAGTCAGCACCTCCAAGTCTGAGGCCATGGTTCTCTGCCGGAAAACGGTGGAGTGTTCCCTCCGGGTTGGGAATGAGTTGCTGCCTCAAGCGAAGGAGTTCAAGTATCTCGGGGTCTTGTTCACGAGTGAGGGCAAAATGGAGCGGGAGATGGACAGACGGATTGGTGCAGCGTCTGCAGTGATGCGGGCGCTGTACCGGTCCGTTGTGGTGAAGAGGGAGCTGAGCCGGAAGGCGAAGCTTTCGATTTACTGGTCCATCTACGTTCCAACCCTCACCTATGGTCACGAGCTTTGGGTAGTGACCGAAAGAATGAGATTGCGGATACAAGCGGCCGAAATGAGTTTCCTCCGCAGGGTGGCTGGGCTCAGCCTTAGAGATAGGGTGAGGAGCTCAGACATCCGGAGGGCGCCTCCCCTTAGAGGTTTTCCGGGCACGTCCAACTGGGAGGAGACCCAGACCCAGAACCCGCTGGAGGGATTATATATCTCGTCTGGCCCGGGAACGCCAGAAGTCCAATAACAAAACACCACTCTGGTTCAGATCGGGCAGGCCGTTCATCCCAATCACTCCCCTCCAGGTTTCTCCATCATTGCCCACGTGTGCCCAGGTGAGCCCAACCATATCTAGTTGGTCCCGCTCCACCTCCCGCACCAGCTCCGTCGTTCCACGTCCCTAGAACCAGTCGGCGATGATGGGGATCCGCACGCCCAGGACCCCGCTTTTGCCTCCCGCCCGATTTACAACACACCCGACCCCAATGACTCTCCCTGCAGGTGGTGAGCCCACAGGGAGGTGATTCCAGTCTTTTTGGGCTTGGCCCGGCCGGGCCCCGTGGATCCAGGCCCGGCCACCAGACGCTCGCCGGCGAGTTCCCCTCCCAGGTCTGGCTCCAGAAGGGGGCCCCGGTTTCCCTTGTTCGGGCGAGGTGACTGTGTTCTTCGGGAGTCTCTTCATGGGGTCTTTGAATTTGAGTTGTTCTATTATTTGTCTTTACTCACTTTGTCATTGTATCCACATTACTGATGATTATTTATCAAAAATCTAATTGTTTAAATAGTTTGCACAAATTGTCATCCCTACAATATTATCAATATTGAGGTATTTCAGATTCAAGAAGTTTAATTGTCGCATACAAAAACAGGATGTGCAGTGAAATGAAAGTGGCGATGCCCAGCAGAATGTGCAAGTGAACAATACAAATAACACGAATTTGATGAACAGTTCTAATATCCACAATATCTACAGTATATACAGCAAAAAGAGCAGCAGGAATGAGAAATCTAAACAAATCCGCATATAAACAGCAAGACATATAAAGAACAAAAAAGAATATGAACAAGGAGTACAGACCATGCATGTATGTATGTTATACGTTCTGTAATAAGTTATGTAGTGACACTGAGTGCATGTACTGTGTACTAACTGTGCATGTGAGCGCGTGCATGTGAGGGGGCCCTGGTGAGGTCAGAGTTCACATTCCTGATGGCCTGTGGAAAGAAACTAAGTCTCTCTGTTGTAGCAGCATGACTGTGGAGGCGCTTACCTGACTGCAGCAGCTGGAACAGTTCCTTGTTGGGGTGGTGAGGATCCTTCATGATCCTGCAGGCTCTGGTCCAACAGATCAAAAATATTGATATTTGATATAGTCTGTTGTCCAGCCATATTGTGAAGCCCTAATTGCTGCTACACTTGAAATTGTTTTATTTACTTTTTGATGTTATCCTGTGGCAGTTGTCTTGCTTAAATTCCCATACAGTGGCTTAATTTGGGGCTTAATTCGGTGCTCCTCCAAGGACAGATTTGCACTGATTTGAGCATGCTAGCACTCCTCCTGAGTCTGTGCTGGTGGCTGACTTGTTAATTCCGTTGACCCATAACTATGACAAATTGTCATACGAGCTAAAAATAGATCTTTGTTTATAAAAACTATGACGAAAGTGTGTTTGGTTTTCGTTGACGAGACAGGACTAAAATGTTACAAAAATTCTATTCCCGTCTCGTCCATTAGCAACAGTATTCAAGTGTTAATGCCTGGAGCGAGTAGGCACAAGCTTGTGATGTCACAGTGAAGGCGACGTTGCGTGTTCGTTGTTGTGGTTGAAATAAATAAACATGTTAACCTGACGCTCCAAGAGTAAGAGTTTTTGTTCCTACTAAGAGTGTATTTGAAGCCCACACACATCGGACACTACATTGGTGGCAGTGGTATTTAGATTGTGTCGTGGTTTTGGATTAATTTTCTCTTTGGACAATTACTGAACTTTCTAGTCTGCTATGCTGACTAGCTGCACTCGTGCGGTTGTTTGGACTGAGATTGACAGTAATGAGTAATGTGAGAGTGGAGCTCCCGCCGCCGTTTCATGGTGACGACCA
Organism: Coryphaenoides rupestris; assembly: GCA_002895965.2. Lineage (NCBI taxonomy): Eukaryota > Metazoa > Chordata > Actinopteri > Gadiformes > Macrouridae > Coryphaenoides > Coryphaenoides rupestris. The sequence continues at coordinate 33,776 of PIJE02002251.1, forward strand.
GAAGCCGTTTGCTACCTAGATTAAACAGTTTGAAGCCGCTGTGCACTCAGATGAGAGGGATGAGAGGAGTGAGCTACGTGGCTACTTTGGTGAACATTCTCCCTACTAGACTTGATGGGGCAGCTGTACTGCTATGGGACAGCTTTCCCGCAGAAGTACAATGTGAACGTATGAAGGAGAAGTTGGAGGCGTTTGGACAGAAACAATTCCTCTTGTATTTCCAGATGTGCGTGTCTGCGGGGTCCCGCGAAGTGAACGGGAGTTTGGAGGTTTAGGCGGCTGACATTTCCAGGCTCGTAGTTGTTTTGTGTGAGCTATTATTGTGCATAGAAATGGGGCCATTTCCTTCAGTAAGCGGGAACACGTAAAGTGCATTAACCACGCCCACTTCGAATTGACCAATCACACAATAGTTCTCGGACACGACGCGAGAAAAAAGTTCGGCCCGGATGATGTGTCGAGAACAAGCTGCGAGAACTCCTGAACCAGGGCTGCGAGAACAAAATAACGTAATTTTGTTCTCGCAGCCCTGGGTGCGAGAACAAATTTCTCTGTTCTTGAGTATGTATCAGCCTTAATTAAGCGGGCCACCCACAACACACACACTCCCACATATACATTTTCATATTGTAGACTTGTCTGTCTATATACTTTCATTTTAATTTACATTTGTTTATTTCTTGACAAAATAATACAATTATAATATGGGTTATGGATAATTATTTGTACATAATTATGGATTGAATTACCAGAAAACAAGCTTTTACTGTATCGTCTATCCCTTGTCTGGTCAGGATTTCATGGATGGTTTAGAAGCTCAGAGACCTGTCCCATTGCTTCCCAAGGTCAGGTGTCACTTGCTAATCTATAAAGTCAATGCCCTTGCCGGTAGGCATTTAAGACAATTTGCAAAGCACTCTATAGGGTTGTTAATGTGAGCCCATTCATTTTTTTGCCCATGTGTTGGCTCAAGGTGAACCTTAATACAGTGGCCTACAGCTTGCATTATATCTGAGAGGAGACACAATTGAGCGTGTGTTGAACTGCAGTGATGTTTAGGGCTTTACAAAATTAAATGACAAAAAATTTAAAAGATAGTGTAAATTAGAGGTGTGCAATATCTTTACCTGTAAACACTAAAGGCGGGATGCTGGTTCTGATGTGTAGTGTGAGAGATCTCAAGTCACAAGATTTTGCCGTCCTCGTAGGGTTAGGGGGCAAAGATCTTTTCAAACAGGTTTGATATGATCAGGCCCGATGCGCATAGTGTTAGTGTGAGATTAGGAATGCCGATTACTGAGATAAAGAGCGACCAATGGGGTTTAAGGTCAAGAATGGCCAAGTGGATGTGAGGTCAAGAGAAGGCGCCGATAGTTCTGATTATTTGGATAGTTCCGACTATCTGGCCCTAACCGGGCCAGGTCGGCTGGAAGTCTGTCTAAATGAGAGGGCGTCTAGAGCTCTGTTTCCAAGGCTACTGTATAGTCGTTGTGGCACTCATTACTTTGTCAAATTGTCTTGAGTTGATCTCCAATTGGGCTACTGCCTGGGAAAAATATATATTGCCCAAATCCAGCTTGGTGTTCGTCAGAGAGAATTATAATTGTATGACTGTAGGATGTGGGGTCCACATTTTCTATCTCTTAATTTTGACCTTTTTCTCTAGCCTGGAAATCCAGACCCACATCTAGAAAGCTGTAGGTCTGGTAATGAGCAATGAAAATGGCCCAACTCGAGGGGCGGCACCAAGAATGCGTTTGAAAATATCACTGCACGCATTAATTTGCGGTTCTGATGGGGGGGGGGTGCTCCGTTAATTTGCGGTTCTGATGGGGGGGGTGCTCCGTTAATTTGCGGTTCTGATGGGGTGCTCCGTTAATTCGCGGTTCTGATGGGGGGGTGCTCCGTTAATTTGCGGTTCTGATGGGGGGGGGGTGCTCCGTTAATTCGCGGTTCTGATGGGGGGGCGCCGTTAATTGGTGGGGACATGTCCCCAGCGTCCCCACTAAATTCTACGCCCATGCTCGGTACCATGCGCAGTTGCTATTAAACATCCATAAACGCCAACTCGGTTGCATCTCTTTATTTCAATATTCCTTGGCTAAGAATATTACAAGGTTAACGTTGCGTTGCCAAAGTGGTATCTCCGTGGTATTTCCATTAAGCTACATTTACGTCTCTCTGTCAAACTATTCTCCAAAACAAACTCGTTTCCGTCTCTCTGGATACGTCACCCCGTGTATTCTTCTGATTGGTCGTAGTGTTATCCAATTGCGTGCAGTGATATTTTCAAACGCATGCTTGGTGCCGCCCTCGTAGCAAACTGAAATGTCGGATTTGTACACTGTGTGAGAGGGGGTTCTCCACACAGAAGCGCATCAAGTCGGACATCAGATCTGCATTAACCCTTTAACACCTAAGCCTCAAACAGGCCGCCTGGACCACTTTTGTTGTTTTGGCTGTAAAAGTGTCAAAGAAATGTACTGTGAGTAAGTGCTTTTGCCCCTTTTTTCAGCATTCCTTGAACTTTCAATATCTGGCAGTTATTTTGCATTACTGTATGTTATAGGTATGTAAAAACAGTGTTTAATAAAAAATATATATATATCGGAATTGGATTTGAACAGGTTTTTACTGAAAACACACTTTGAATGTCCATGACGAAAGGATTTGACATATTCAATATATTCAATCGCAAGTAATATATCACTCCACAAAGGATTGTGAGCCTTGGGCATTTAGTGTCCATTCTGTGGCCTCTTTTTTCTCCTCATGTCCAGGCGTTTTTGGTCTTCATGATTTCCAAATCCAAAAAATTAGAAAAAATGTCACCTGGTGATGGATTACCAACATTGAGAGGGGATTGAACACTAAGGTTTCTTTTTGGGGTAAACCTGGGAAGATGAGGGACTACATCAGGGTCTGCCACCGTTTTCCAAGCACCACGATACGGTGACCGGCTTCGGGCGTCGCCGACCCCGCCCGGGAACCTGACCCAGACCGGGAACCTGACCCAGACCGGGACGGCTCTCTGGTGCCCTTCACCAGAAGGCATCCTAAAAGTAATAGAGACATAACATGAGGTCAGATCAGATGTAAAATCACAATACAAGTAAGATACATTTAGTAAAAATAAGTAAACCAAGATAGAAAATATTGCACATGATATTGTTTGAAATGATCTATTGTAACTTGCTTGTTCAGTAGGCAGCTTGTAAACACACTCTGTTGTTGTCACCTCACACACACACACACAGGACACCCAACGCCTCCCCTCCCCCAGCACCTCCCCTCCCCCCACCCCCCGCTGAGTCTGTAGCGCCAGCATTTGATCCATTGAGCAGCACTATTACACATTCTATACAACAATAATATTACAATGAAGTTGAAAGGTTGAGTGTAAGTCAACATCGTAGTAAAGTATGTGAGGTACAATGTGTAGACTTACTGTGTTCAGTATCTCCTTCATCTGTCCGCAACCAATCTGCTGGGATGACTGTTTCTCCGGGCAGATCTTCTCAAAATTGAGACAAACACCGCTCTAAACACTCTAAAACACTCTAAACACTCTAAAAACACTCTAAAAACACTCTAAATAATACTAAAAACACGACGTAAACAAGCCGGGATCCTCTCTGTCTCCTCCTGCTTCTCAACGCCTCCTACAACTTGTTTTGCGCAACTCTTCTGCGCAATTCCGCACAGTTTACCGTAATACCCAACACCCTCTGCTTTCAGAAACCGTTGGAATTTCCTCGATCGCGCAAACGCTCGAGGAGTTACGGTAGTTAAAGTGAGGGGGGTGTTTTGGGAGCGCCGGCGCTCCCGTCGGTTTTATAGGGCCCCAACACAGTTGAAGCTCTGATTAGAATCAGTGTAGAGGGTCCCCCTCTGGAGACGTTCGATGCCTCGGTCTCAGTGAAGAGATGGATGGAAGAGGGACAGAGAGCCAGGAGACCACATTTTAAATCCTGGCCCCAGGATATTGCGTAAATCCCCAGTGGTGGCCATGCGCTTTTAAGGCTACTTTCACCGTTTTATGTTACTTGTAAACCGTACTGTCATATTGTCATTTTTTATCAATAAAAAAAATCTATTACATATATTGTTGGTGCTCCTTACATTTTGGTGGGTGCTCCTAAATTTTTGCTGGTGCTACTAACTTTTTGAAGTTGGGAGCACCAGTGCTACCAAGTAAAAAAGTAAATTTCGAGCCCTGCCACACCCGCCTGGCGCCTCAAACCCTGGGCAACTCCGGAAAAGGAGAGGGTCCAGCCCCTCTCCAGGAGTTTGGTTCCAGAACCGGTGCTGTGCGTGGAGGTGAGCCCAACCATATCTCGTTGGTACCGCTCCACCTCCCGCACCAGCTCCGGCTCCTTCCCCGCCAGTGAGGTGACGTTCCACATCCCTAGAAACAGTCGGCGATGCTGGGGATCCGCACGCCCAGGACCCCGCTTTTGCCTACCGCCCGGTTTACAACGCACCCGACCCCAATGACTCTCCCTGCAGGTGCAGGGGGGGGGGAAAAGAAAAGAAAAAAATCTGTCAAATAATTATAGCTTGTCCTGGGTTTTCACAGTGCGGTTGTCATTTGCATAATAAAGAGCTTAATGGCAGCGTTTACTAATTAAGCCTCAAATTGTAATTTGCTTACAGAAAAGAAACAAAAAGACAGGACAGAGGAAGGACGGAGAGAGAGAAAGGCGATCGAAAGAGAATGAGACAAACCATTATTTACACACCACACCCCCAGCCTCTCTCTCTCCCACCAGGACATACTGATTCGTGAACACTTTCGATGAGAGAGAGGAGGAAAGTAAGGTTGGGGGAGTGGGGGAGGGGAAAAAAAAAATCCCTAATGAGGTCCCTCGGGTGTGAGATCCTTTTCCGTTTGCTTGAGAACGTGACAGAGCTGCTGTGGACACGGTTCCATCCTCATTAGACGGGGTGGGGGGGTGGTGGGGGGGGAGACGGGGAATCTGCGGCTGCAGCCGCCGCCGCCGACATGCTGGCTTCTGCATGTGTCACCGAGCGATGACACGCTGCTCCGCACTGCTCTTCGCCGCCCTGACATGCACGCTGAGACGCAGGACAGGTTTGTGCGGGGGGGGGGTGAGGAGAGGAGCAGCAAGAAAAGGAGGAGGAGGAGGAGGAAGGGGTTGGCACGGGAGAGGGGAAGGGAACCGTGGGACAGCGTGCGTAATACATGCAGACAACCAAACACTGGCGGCATTTCCCGCCCCCCCTTTAATATTGTAATTGGTTCTGTGACCCGGTTGCGGAAGATGGATGGTGGGTGATTGAGGAGGCATTTATCCGTGCCACACAAGAATGATGGTGGCGGGTCTGTAACAGTTTTACAACCCACAGCTGGGTCAGTCCGAATAAGGCAGCCACATGGAAGACGGCAACCCGAACTAGAGTTAAACTTGCTTTTCCTCACCAGTTGAAAATGTAGGCCTCCTTTTACAATATGCCACACATACTGTAAGAATCTTAGGACAGAGACAAAAGGGTTGGAGCAAAAATAACAAACCAAAAACGGAGACACCTTTAAAGTGGTGGCTTGAAGGGAACACTTTGGGAAGGACGAGTTTGAAATTCACTGCCAGTCAAAGGTCAGCGGCCAACACGCCCACTTTATCTGACCCAGAAGAGACTAAGCAAACCCTCAAGGCAGCCATGGCACATTACTCAGATAGAGAGGGGAAAGCCCGAATGGGGACTTAATGCGTGTTAGAAAGTGAGGAAGTAGGATTTGGATCTGATTCCAATGAGATTTTAGTGAGTCGTACACTGTGTCCAACTGGTACATTGTTACTGGACGCACAAGAAGTGATTTCCTTTCAGGGTCAAGGCTGCTTGTGTTTCATGTCTCATTCACAGTGCGAGTTTGTGCCACATGCCATGCCGCTTATTCAAAATTTCCGACAGGAACCAGCTGTGTCCAGATCTCAAACACATTAAGACTTGAATCGGTCAGTCAGGCCCATTTTTCAAAAATATAAAACAGTCAGTAATGCTGAGCTGCAATGTCTTACCTGCATGCAGTTCAACAAGAAAACAAACTCCAAAGCAGCACAGAGACCTGCATTTAAGGCCTCCAGAGAAGGTGGTGCTACAAAGTAGGGATGCACCGATACCACTTTTTTTCAGACCGAGTACAAGTACTTACATTTGGGTACTTGCCGATACCGAATACCGATACGAGTACTTAATAAAAACCATTAGGCCTACAGTTCTAATGACTTTGAAAACATGTTATTTTTTGTCTGGGGGGGTGCTCCGTTAATTTGCGGTTCTGATGGGGGGGGGTGCTCCGTTAATTCGCGGTTCTGATGGGGGGTGCTCCGTTAATTGGTGGGGACATGTCCCCAGCGTCCCCACTAAATTCTACGCCCATGCTCGGTACCATGCGCAGTTGCTATTAAACATCCATAAACGACAACTCTGTTGCATCTCTTCATTTCAATATTCCTTGGCTAAGAATATTACAAGGTTAACGTTGCGTTGCCAAAGTGGTATCGTAGTTTAACGAGTACATGAGCACAGTATCGGACCGATACCGAATACTGGTATCGGTACATCCCTACTACAAAGAGACATAAAAACTGCAAAAATTGCTGACAGTGCAGACTGTGTCACACCTGCCCAGCCTGCATCCTCTTCCACCTCTGTTCCCTAGTGTCCCTGTCTGTGTCTGTGTGTCTCTCTGCCTCCCTCTGCTGCAGGTTGGTGGGAGTGTCGCTGATTGCTGCCCGCGACTGCCGCACAGCTGCTGCACATCAGAATCATGCCAGCTTCCCCTATATAAGCCCTGCTTCCTCATTGTGGCACACAGTCATCCTCACCATCGTCGACCGGTTTTCGAAGGCTGCCCACTTCATTCCACTCCCTAAACTGCCCTCCGCCAAGGAGACTGCCGAGCTCATCGTCCTCCACGTCTTCCGGCTCCATGGTCTTCCCCAGGATATAGTCTCTGATCGGGGGCTGCAATTCAGCTCCCGGTTCTGGAAGGCATTCTGTACCATCATCGGCACCACAGCAAGCCTCTCCTCCGGTTACCACCCGCAGACCAATGGGCAGTCGGAGCGGGCTAATCAATCCCTGGAGGCTGCCTTGCGATGCCTCACCTCGTCCAACCCCTCCACCTGGAGCAAGCACCTACCCTGGGTTGAGTATGCTCACAATTCACTCACTTCCTCTGCCACGGGGCTCTCACCGTTCCTCTGCTCCCTGGGCTACCAACCTCCACTTTTTCCCGCTCAGGAGGAGGAGGTCGCTGTACCCGCGGCCCAGGACTTCATACGGCGGTGTCACCGGACCTGGAGGAGAGCACGGATGACGCTGCTGGGCTCCGCCCGCAGGTACCAGCAGCAAGCAGATCGTCACCGTACCCCGCTCCTCGCCTACAAACTAGGGCAAGAGGTTCTGGCTGTCCACCAAGGATATTCCCATACGCACTGAGTCCCGTAAGCTGTCGCCCAGGTTCATTGGGCCGTTTCCCATCATTAAGATCATCAACCCCACTGTGGTCCGCCTCAAATTGCCTCGCACTCTCCGCATCCACCCTTCCTTCCACGTGTCCCGCATCAAGCCAGTCAGTTCCAGTCCCCTGGCCCCAGTCACGTCCATTCCCCCCCGCCCACCCTCATTGAGGGCCAGCCGGTATATTCGGTTAACCAACCTGCTGGACGTTCGCCGGCGAGGTAGCAGGGTTTCATATTTGGCCGATTGGGAGGGGTATGGACCTGAGGAGAGGTGTTGGGTGGCCACCAGGGACTTCCAGGGACCATCCCTCATTACGGACTTTCACGCGCGCCACCCTGACCGGCCAGGTGGGACTCCTGGGGGCGTCCGTAGGGGGGGGGGGGGGTCCTGTCACACCTGCATCTTCTTCCACCTCTGTTCCCTAGTGTCCCTGTCTCTGTCTGTCTCTGTGTGTCTCTCTGCCTCCCTCTGCTGCAGGTTGGTGGGAGTGTCGCTGATTGCTGCCTGCGACTGCCGCACAGCTGCTGCACATCAGAATCATGCCAGCTTCCCCTATATAAGCCCTGCTTCCTCATTGTGTCTTTGCTTAGTCGTCTTGTATGTTCATTTCATATCTTGTGTTTCCGGACCTGAATTATTCTTGTTCTGAGTAAAACAGTGTTACCGGTACTCTTGTCTCCTGCCTCGTGTCTGCTCCTGGGTTCACCGTAGTAATGCGCGATATAAACGATATACACGATAAAAAATGGCCTACGATAGATTTTAATTCTATCGCGATAACGCATGTTGATGACGCAATCTACCCGCGACCCGCGAAATTTAGAGCCACGAGCTGCAACCGGCTGCAACGCATCATCGTCATCTGTAGTAAACATGGCTGAAAGCGAAACGGAGGAGCTAGTGAAAAAGACCGGTGCAACTTCCATTATTTGGACTTGGTTCGGATTTAAGCCGTCCGACGAGCAGCAGCAAAACATACGCTGTAGAGTGTGTGGGGCAACAGTTCTGGCTAAGAGCGGTAACACAACTAATCTGTTCTACCACCTCAAAACGAAATAGTGTATGTGCCTTATACTGGAAGTATTTTATTTATTAAAAATGTTTATTGTGCTTTCATTTTGCACTTTTATGTTTTCATTTGAAGCATCTGTGCACTACACTTGGAATAATTTAAAATAGCCATGCCTAATACTGTAAGTATTTACCTAATTCACAGTATCCGTTCCTTTAACAAGACACCACCAGTTTTCATTTCATTAAGAGAACAAAATGTTTAAAACCAAATGCGTTACATTAGGCTGCAGGTAAGAAAGTTTGTTTTGTTTTTATTTAAAGTATCTGTCATTACACAGAAGAATTTTCTTTGCCTAATACTGAAAGTATTTTCAGTACAGTGTCTGTTCCTTAAAAAGACACCAGTTTTTTATTTATCTGCAACATTATGTTTACAGTTTACTGTATGATTACAGTTTTGCACAATAAATGTTGTATGTCTACATACTATGTTTCTTTCTTTCTTTTTTTAAATATATTTATCAGTTTTCTTTCCTTAGGGTCTATGTAACCTGCTCCGTCAATTTGCGGTTCTGATGGGGGGGGAGGTGCTCCGTTAATTTGCGGTTCTGATTGGGGGGGGGGGTGCTCCGTTAATTCGCGGTTCTGATGGGGGGGTGCTCCGTTAATTCGCGGTTCTGATGGGGGTGCTCCGTTAAGTGGGTTCTGGGGGGGGGGGGTGCTCCGTTAATTCGCGGTTCTGATGGGGGGTGCTCCATTAATTCGCGGTTCTGATGGGGGTTGCTCCGTTAATTCGCGGTTCTGATGGGGGGGGGTGCTCTGTTAATTTGCGGTTCTGATGGGGGGGGGGTGCTCCGTTAATTGGTGGGGACATGTCCCCAGCGTCCCCACTAAATTCTACGCCCATGCTCGGTACCATGCGCAGTTGCTATTAAACATCCATAAACGACAACTCGGTTGCATCTCTTTATTTCAATATTCCTTGGCTAAGAATATTACAAGGTTAACGTTGCGTTGCCAAAGTGGTATCTCCGTGGTATTTCCATTAGGCTACATTTACGTCTCTCTGTCAAACTATTCTCCAAAACAAACTGGTTTCCGTCTCTCTGGATACGTCACCCCGTGTATTCTTCTGATTGGTCGTAGTGTTATCCAATTGTGTGAACTACTCTCGAATGCAATAACCCTCCAACTCCAAAACGGTAGGGAAGCAAGTAGAGGTGCACCAAGCGATACCACTTTTTTTCAGACCGAGTACAAGTACAAGTACTTACATTTGGGTACTTGCCGATACCGAATACCGATACGAGTACTTAATAAAACCATTACAGTTCTAATGACTTTGAAAACATGTTATTTTTTGTCTGGGGGGAGGGGGGTGCTCCGTTAATTCGCGGTTCTGATGGGGGGGTGCTCCGTTAATTCGTTCTGATGGGGGGGTGCTCCGTTAATTTGCAGTTCTGATGGGGGGGGGGGGTCCGTTAATTTACGGTTCTGATGCGGGGGGGGGGTGCTCCGTTAATTTGCGGTTCTGATGGGGGGGGGTCCGTAATCTGAGTGTACAAATCTGACATTTCAGTTTGCTATCAAGACAGAGAGCCATAGCCTTTTTGTTAATCTGTGATTTAATGAAGTGGAGCATTATCAGCTCCCCTATGAGGCATGCAGTGAAACGGGATGATGTGCTTTCCCACCTCCTCTTGGAGTTTGGCTGCTACTCCTCCCTTCCTCCCAAGATTCACAGCATGACTCCCCAAGACCAGCAAATGCTGACTTGGTGGCTGCATAGATTCCTAAAATAATTCCCACAGATTAAATATTGTTTAAACGGGGTTAACAACATTAATTATTTTAATTTAACAATTTGTTAAATTCAGATTAATTCAGGCAGTGACGTAGGAAGGGGGGATGTTGGAGGTGCTCTAGCACCCCCTAGTGCTGGTCCGTTTTAATTATTCAAAATGTTTTTGCCTATATATCCTAATACAAAATATTTATTAAAAAAAATCCTCAGCATTGGCTTCTTCCACCCCCACGTTTGTGGGCTGTCCATCAACCAGGATGCGGACATACACGATCTCGCACTCTTTGACACACACGTCGGTGTCTCTATCAATGATGAACGACATGTACTGAGCTGACGAAACTTTAGCAGCGGTGTGCTCGCGAATGGTATCCGCAATTACGCCGATGATATTGGCACATGACTTGTCGTTGGCATAAGTCATGTTGATGTCAATGCCGTTCTTTTTCATAAGAAGCAGCATTGATTTAAACTTAGTGAAGGCGAGCTCCTCTTTGACGATGGTGTAGGTGGTGTTAAATTTGGTATTCAGCTCTGCCTCTTGAGCTGAACGGCCAGCAGCATGTTGTCGAATAAATGCCTGACCAATCGAGCCTGAATTCTTCGTTGCCACACATTTGTCACGGGATTTCTTGTTTCTCGCTGTCGCCGTGCTTAGTTAAGCTCTCACGCTTAAACTGTCATTACCTGCGATCTCCGTCCCACAGGCTTTACAGTGTACACAATGCATTGCGCCGCTCTCATACCTAAGCCATTCGAAGTCCTTCAGCCACTCACTCCGAAAAGTGTACACATTCTTCTCGCTGGGGGGAAGGCTCTGACTGTTGAGTGCCTACGCACCAAACAGCAGTTCAGAGTATCCGGCCTTCTTGGAGTACTTGGGTGGCATCCTGCAAAGGGTTCCATCCGGGGACTCCATAGTTCTTACTGGGGGACTTCAACTCACACGTGGGCAATGATGGAGAAACCTAGAGGGGAGTGATTGGGATGAACGGCCTGCCCGATCTGAACCAGAGTGGTGTTTTTTTATTGGACTTCTGTGCTAGTCATGGACTGGCCATAACAAACACCATGTTCGAACATTGGGTGGTCAACAAGTGTACCTGGTACCGGACCACCTTAGGCCAAAGGTCGCTGATCAACTTTGTAATCACGGCCGCTTTTTTTGGACACTCGGGTGAAGAGAGGAGCAGAGCTGTCAACTGATCACCACCTGGTGGTGAGTTGGATCAGATGGCAGCTGCCAGACAGACCTGGTAAACCCAAACGTGTAGTGAGGGTGAACTGGGAACGGCTGGTGGAAGCCCCTGTCCGTAGGGTCTTTAACTCCCACCTCCGGAAGAACTTCTCATGCATCCCAGGGGATGTTTGGGACATGGAGCCTGAGTGGGCCATGTTCAGAGCCTCCATTGTCGAGGCTGCAGCTCGGAGCTGTGGTCAAAAGGCTGTCGGTGCCTGTAACCCAAGAACCTGTTGGTGGACACCAGCGGTGAAGGAAGCTGTCAGGCTGAAGAAGGAGACCTTTCGAGCCTGGTTGGCCCAGGGGTCTCCTGAAACAGCGGCTTCAGCGGTCACTGAAGCAAAATCCCGGGTGTGGGAGGAGTTTGGGGTGACCATGGAGAAGGACTTTCGGTTGGCCTCAAGGAAGTTCTGGCAAACTGTCCGGCCACTCAGGAAGGGAAAGCAGTTCTTGGCTCAGGCTGTGCTCAGTCGGGGAGGAGAACTGCTGACCCAGACTGAGGATGTTGTCGAGCGGTGGAAAGAACACTTTGAGGAACTCCTGAACCCGACCAGTACGTCCTCTGTGGAAGAGGCCGAGTCTGAAGACTCGGGGGAAGCCTCACCCATATCCTTGGTCGAGGTCACTGAAGTAGTCAAAAAGCTCTTCAGTGGCAAGGCGCCAGGTGTGGATGAGATTCACCCTGAGATGCTGAAGGCTCTGGACATTGTCGGGCTGTCACGACTGACACGCCTAGTCAATGTCGCGTGGAGGTCGGGGACAGTACCTGTGGAATGGCAGACCGGGGTGGTGGTCCCCATTTTCAAAAAAAGGGGACCGGAGGGTGTGCTCCAATTATCGAGGTATCACACTGCTCAGCCTCCCCGGGAAAGTTTATTCCAGGGTGCTGGAAAGGAGGCTCTGGCCGATAGTCGAACCTCAGCTTCAGGAGGAACAATGCGGATTCCGTCCAGGCCGTGGAACAGTGGACCAGCTCTTTACCCTCGCAGGGTTGTTGGGTGGGGGGGTATGGGAGTTTGCCCATCCAGTCTACATGTGCTTTGTGGACTTGGAGAAGGCTTATGACCGTGTCCCCCGGGGAATCCTGTGGGGGGTACTACGGGAGTATGGGGTACCGGGGCCGTTGGTACGTGCCATTCGGTCCTTGTACGAACAAAGTGCGAGCTACGTCCGTATTCTCAGCACAAAGTCAAGCACGTTCTCAGTGGGTGTTGGACTCCGCCAAGGTTGTCCCTTGTCACGATTCTGTTCGTGATCTTCATGGACAGAATCGCAAGGCGCAGCCGAGTTGGGGAGAGTGTCCGGTTTGGGGACCTCAGAATCGCATCTCTGCTCTTTGCAGGTGATGTGGTTCTGTTCGCTACATCAGACCGTGGCCTCCAGCATGCACTGGGGCAGTTTGCAGCCGAGTGTGAAGCGGTCGGGATGAGAGTCAGCACCTCAAAGTCTGAGACCATGGTTCTCTGCTGGAAAACGGTGGTGTGTTCCCTCCGGGTTGGGAATGAGTTGCTGCCTCAAGCGAAGGAGTTCAAGTATCTCGGGGTCTTGTTCACGACTGAGGGCAAAATAGAGCGGGAGATGGACAGACGGATTGGTGCAGCGTCTGCAGTAATGTGGGCGCTGTACTGGTAGTTTATGGTGAAGAGGGTTTACAGGTCCGTCTACGTTCAAACTCTCACCTATGGTCACGAGCTTTGGGTAGTGACCGAAAGAATGAGATTGCGGATACAAGCGGCCGAAATGAGTCTCCTCCGCAGGGTGGCTGGGCTCAGCCTTAGAGATAGGGTGAGGAGCTCAGACATCCGGAGGGAGCTCGGAGTAGAGCCGCTGCTCCTCCGCATTGAAAGGAGTCAGCTGAGATGGTTCGGGCATCTGATTAGGATGCCCCCCGGGCGCCTCCCTTTGGAGGTTTTCCGGGCACGTCCAACTGGGAGGAGACGCTGGGGCAGACCCAGAACCCGCTGGAGGGATTATATATCTCGTCTGGCCTGGGAACGCCTCTGGATCCCCCAGGAGGAACTGGAGTGTGTGGCTGGGGAGAAGGAAGCCTGGGGGGCCCTGCTTAGCCGGCTGCCACTGCGACCCGGCCCCAGATAAGCGCACAATAATGGATGGATGGAATGGATGGATGTTGGTCAATTGTTTTTAGAATTCCAAAATAGCCACACAGTGGCCAGAGAAAGGAAAGGAAATCAAAAAGAATGTGCGTGGTTTGTATTACTCTTTGGTTTATCCATTATGCTCAGAATATGTTGAAAATGGTTTGAAAACAATGGTTTTTGTAGGCCTACTTGTTCATCACATTTTTTGAGTACTGCAGTACTTGGCAGTGGAAATGTGGTTATTATTGCATTCAAACGCAGGGTTGGTATCGTCATTTATTAAATGTGATGTCTGTTGAATGCTCGGGCCATGCTGCTCAGCATTCAGCCTTCAAGCAGCTTTCCCCCCCAACAAGCTGTCTCTGCCATACATGGGGGAATTGAAATATTGATCAAGTGCCCATAACGTTGGGGGAGGGGCAAAGCCCTGTGGAGGCCCGCCTTTTTTTTAAACAAAAATATTAATACAAATTCAGAAGTGGTATTAAAACTTCTCAGATCATCTTCTGTTCGGGCATCTATTTGTCTTATTTTGAGTGTCTGCACCTGTTTTGTTCTAATGATCCTCGTTCCAAAGCCACCGCTGCCACGTCAATGCGGAGTCCACTGCGGAGGAGGAGCGATGGAACCCAGAATAGGCACTTGCAGATGGCTGGGGAATCTTCTTGCTGCCGACTTCAGTTGTCATTAAATGGTTTTGGATGCCGTTATATGGATGCCACTCGACTCCACCGGTTTTTTTTTGTTGTTTTTTTTGTAAGTATGCCATCTGTTAATGGCTCAATCTCCAAATCTCGGTGTGGACAGAGTAAAAAAAAAAGAAAAGTGGATGTGACAACATGCTTGGTTCAATGTGCTTCTCGGTTTCTCTTCTCCTAAGCTGAGCCAGCGGGTTTTCACTTGCCAAGTCACTGAAGAGCGGCTTCATAGAGGGCCATCCATTCCATGAAGCTACATTTGTTAGAAGTTGCTGTTATCAAGACCTCGTTCTCCAGCCTTCCTCTCTCATCCCTTTTTCACAATTTTATGTTGTCATCAATATGTGTGATCGTTTTTATTTCCCCTTCATTTTCGCCCCCGTCTTGACAGATTGTGACTTATGTTATGGTTACAATCGGTATCTTAAATGCCATTTAAAGACCAAAGCCGGCTTCTTGCCAGACCGTAACCAGCTTATGACACCTTATTTTTAGGGGGAATTCTACTCATGCATTTCATCAGATATCCAATTCACACCCGCAAATGCATGCAATTACATTAATCAGACCATGTCCAGTGTTTACACAGACCTATGATCATTCAACATTCAACACTTGTGGACCAATGAGGTGACGTCTTTACTGTTGGATCTAATTCGATCTAAACGTATTAGAAAAAACTCAACAGGCGGAAGTTCCGCAATAAGGATAAAATAAAGTATGTTATGCATGTTGACATACTAATTGTCTTTTGTATGCAGTCAATCAGGCATCATTATCTTCAAAGTTGCAAATCGAAGTTAAGTGTTGCTCCATCATTTCATTTCAGTCTTTTGATTAAACGGTGCCAAATTTCTTAATTTAAGTAATAAGAATAGGGTCCCATTCAAGCTATCCAGAGCCTAATAAACCAAATTCACCGGATCCCACCAAATAGCTAAATTTAAACTCTCCATTATCAGTTTTTATCTGGCATTGTGTGAATTGTAATGAAAAACGAATTGGCAATAATCAAGGCTGTCTCTGGCACCAGGTGTTCCTTTTTACTGTAAATTAGTGCAAGATAATACGATCTGTTTTACTTTGAGGTAGATTTACCGTCAAAGACATGCCTGTCTCCTTTTATAAAAGATAGAAACACAGGCCAGGTTGTTTGAAGGTGGGTGACTCCAATGTGGTAACAAATCTTCTGTGAGAATCTGCCATGTAGAATGACACGTTGGCTCAGTTGGCCATCATGTTAACTTGAAACGGTTTTGGCTAATGCTAATCATATGTAGTTAATTATTTGTGTGCCTGTAACTGGAAAAAGCTGGACTGTATTCACAACCAAATATTGCAGCTTCCCTCATCAGTATTTTTCTGAACACATCTTCCTGGGAGTCATTTTTAATGTGTGGCATTAAAAATGTATATAGCATAATGTATAGCATTACTTTGAGTTTAATACTGTCTGTAATGAGTGACAATCCCTGGTTCATTATGAATATCGGGTTATAATTCGTATACGCAGAGCTGCGCTTGACGCATGTTCCTTTTAATTGAATAACGTCGCCGGCACTGGATCATTTTCTCCTCCTGGGAGCAGGCAAGGGCAATTAGATGGTCATGTGATTAGTGTGGTGTCTTGAAGACTTGCCGGCCACTGATGGGCAGGATAGAGTATTCTGAATGGCTTGTAAATTTAAAAAATCCGATGTCAACACGCCCATTTATAGTATAAATGGACACGGCCATTTATACTATAAATGGGCGTGTCGAGCCAAAACACTGCAGACCGATTGGCTTTTTTTTTACCCGTGATGTATAGCCAATCCAATAATGCTGCCGGCGGGACATTGAGCCAGAGAGAGGCGACTGCATCAGAGCCGCCTGCAAGGAGTGCATTTTGCCGCAAGGAGCGCATTTAATTTTTTTTCATTTAATCGGCAATCAGATCATACAAAATAACGATTCCAATAATAGGAAAAATTATGAATATCGGATCCGATTATCGACCCCTAATTACTAATAATCGGTATCGGCCCAGAAAAAAACATATCGGCCGACCCCTAGTATGGACATGCAACCGCAATTGGTTGGATGGGTTTCAGTGGTAAAGCGAGGACAAATATAATAACAAAATGGGGTTTTAACATCGAGACCCCCGAGGCCAAACCAAAGCATTTCCACCTCAAATGATGTTAAAAACACGCTTTTGGGACATCAAATGAAATACTTCATCAATACACAACCATCCCCGATAGTAACGTCTCTGCCTAATATAATGTCTTGCTTAGTCATATTACAGATGCAAGAATGTCAGTTTAATTGCGTTTACATTGCTTGGGAAACAAATGTGTACCCCTTTTTTGTTAACCTTTTATGATTTTTTTGGATGAAAAGTCAATTAAGTGACAGTTAATGGATTAAGTGTGGATTTAAGGGTGGTTAAATCTACAGCATAAGAGTAAAATAAAGAAAATAAACCTAGAAATGTATCAATTAAGACCTATTCTCTCTAAAAGCACATTACACTACAACAATCAGTCAAACAGTTCATACAATATGTGTGTGTATGTGTCTGTACAAGGCATTCTCTGACTAGGTACATGTATATAGAATAGAGATTGACTAAAACTATTTAACTAGCAATACCGGTGGTGTTCTGCAGAATCTCACAACACTGCTAAATGTTTGAAAAGCTGTGCTGCATCAAGGAAAGTCTAGTATTGGTTTCCAGTGATGACGACAAAGAAAAACAAAAGGCCAATTTCTCTACTTCCAAGAATCTCACTCGGAACAGAGTAAACGACCACTACTAACAGCTACACTCAGCTTAAATCGTACCCCAAGAACATACAGCCTAGCACACCCTATGAGCCTCTCATTCTTGACAACATGTTGTCAGCTGCTGTGAAATTGGTCACCACCTCATGAAAGTCCATTAGGAACAATATTTCTCCATTCAAGCCCCATCTCCAGAAGGTCATCCAGAGTTTCCTTTCTTGTGATGGCCTACCATCTAGCTGCTACGTGGACGTGGAGCGGCATCAGACAGAAGCTAGCCAGGTCATGGTGGGCAGTGAAACGAATGATGGTATTTTGGGTGGAGGATAATGGATCAATAACAATTTCTCAGGAGTGCCATTTGGTCTCACCCCTTAATAACTGTCAATCACATATGGGCCATTAGAGAGGAAATCTGTAATGAAGAATACACACAATCGTTCCCCTCAAAGACAAAGTTCTTTGAGTGTTTACGATGAGCAAAGATAAAGCTCATTTGTCATTAACATTAACAAACGTTACAGCATAGAATTCTACGAGGCATCGTGATGTCCTAAAATAAATAAAAGCACGACACGAACACTGCAAATGGCAGTGAATAAATAAATAAGCACTAAACTCAATCGCGTGGATATAGCCATAGGGGAATAGAATTGACATCTACATTCTGTGAATGAACATGTGAATATCCATAACTAAAATATATCATATGGGCCTACATAATATACATAATATACATCATATACATCATATACATCATATACATCATATACATCATATACATAATATACATAATATACATCATATACATCATATACATAATATACATCATATACATAATATACATAGGGCCCAAGGACGTATTGTTGTTTTGGACATTGGTGGACATCACAGATATTGCGCCAAGGATGCGCAATTACGCTCCCGTGAGGCGCGCGTCCGAGCGTCTCTGGGGGGGGGGCTCCGTTAATCGCGGTTCTGAGGGGGGGGGATATCGCTGGATATTGGTGGGGACATGTCCCCAGCGTCCCCACTAAATTCTACGTCCATGATAGGCCCTATCAAGATCCACAAGTAGCCTACTCATGTATTTAACTCAACTGTACAATTGAATCTGCCCTCAGCCGTCTTGTTCTCTATTGTTATTTTGTTATTTTGTTATTTTTATTTTCATTGTTGGTTCTATTTTCTTGACCTTGCTTAGTGTGTACATTGTAAGTAGGGATGCACCGATCCGATATTGATATCAGATATCGGCCCCGATATGACTAAAATAGATAGATCGGGTATCGGAGACAATGGGGCCGATCCATGGGACCGATCTATTCACTTCAATTCTATGTGTGCGACGCGTACTACGTCATGCGTCAGCAGCACGCGCAGCACGCAGTGTTGCCAACTTAGTGACTTCGTCTCTATATTTAGCGAGTATTCGACCCTCTAGCGACTCTTTTTCAAAAAAGCGACTTGCGACAAATCTAGCGACTTTTTCTGCTGTTATTGGAGACTTTTGGCGACTCTGACGTGAAAGCTCGTATCGTTCTTACTCTTCTCAATGAGCAGCGTGCGGGTGCTGCCGTGGGCCCCTCCCCCCAAAGCACTCACAGGCGGCCCGGTCCTGTCCTCGCGCAGCTGCAGTCAGAGGCGCGAGACGTTCACCCCTCCGCGTCCAGACTGCAAAATGAATCGCGCATGCGCGAAGTCGCCGCTGGCCTGATCAGGGCGGGATGTAAATGTTAGGAAATATTCCTATTTGCACTAAATGTTTACCAAGAATTTTGATTCCTGTTTATTTTGAATGTTTTGTTCAAGTTGCTGGTGCACGATTATTTATTATTTTAATAATAAATAACGATTCACGTACATTTATATCTGTTAATTGTTACATTGTTTAACCAAAGTAGGAAAGTAATGTTTAGTCAAGGCCTGATGTTGCCATTGGCACAAAAGAATGATCGTCCATTGCTCTTCCAACACAGTGAGGGCCAAACAGTTTATTATTTAACAATGGTATCGGATCGGTACTCGGTATCCGGCCGATACCCAAAAGCCCAGAGTATCAGTATCGGTATCGGGACTGAAAAAGTTGGATCGGTGCATCCCTAATTGTAAGAGCCAGTGGAGAAACATTCCACTGCTCATCTTACTGGTATGATGTTGCATGTGACAAATAAAACCTTGAACTTGCACGTGGACTTGAACATCAATTATGTACATTGAACCATGCCATCCAATAATCAGTGATCAATCCAGCTATTTAAAAGGGCCAAGTCTGCACCCTAGGCCTACACACACAATATGGCTCATCTACTGCTGCTGGAAGCTATCGCTGATCGTGCGCTGAGGAGGGAGCGCCAGTACCGTGACCATGCGGACCTGTGTGCACACGGTCCTGTGGTTGCCCTTATAAGGAGCTGGCGGGGCGTGTCCGTATGCAAATTCAGGTGTACGAGCACAGTTATACAAATTCCATTGGAATATAGATGGGAGTTTGAACACAATACACACTCCGTTAATTCGGAGCACCCCCCGAATTAACTAGATAAGACTATGAAAATGTTATTGCCCTGGCAGTGGCTACAAATATTATTGGTGTGTGTGAGAGGAAGAGATGGGGAGATGTTCATGTGTGTATGATGTGGCTCTTTGCAGTAACACAGTAAAAAAATTGGCTCTTCGTCTCTGACTGGTTGGCCACCCCTGGTCTATCCTATCCATCATCACCGCAACGTAACACCAGAGCACTAACTTATGTTTACCGTCACCACGCCTCCAGTCGTACCATGCGTGTTTAGAAGCGCAACATTGAAAAGGGTCCCGTCTGAAACAGTGTCGCGCGGCGCAGCGTTCCGAACGTTGTGTAATCAAATACACCGGTATGGCGGTATATTAAAAATTCATATAACGAAAATACACACCGGTATTCGGTGTGAACCGGTATACCGCCCAGCACTACACATTAGCATATAATTTGCGGTGCTGGAGCAAATCACGATTGGGATTGGCACGTTGCACTCATTTAGCCCTACCTGGATAGTAGAAAAGTCGTCCTCGGTGTTAATGCTAATGATAAATCATTTACAAGCCGTATAAATGGACACGGCCATTTATACTATAAATGGGCGTGTTGAGCCAAAACACTGCAGACCGATTGGCTTTTTTTTTTTTTTTTACCCGTGATGTATAGCCAATCCAATAATGCTGCCGGCGGGACATTGAGCCAGAGAGAGGCGACTGCATCAGAGCCGCCTGCAAGGAGTGCATTTTGCCGCAAGGAGCGCATTTACATTTTTTTTCATTTAATCGGCAATCAGATCATACAAAATAACGATTCCAATAATAGGAAAAATGATGAATATCAGATCCGATTATCGGCCGATTATCGACCCCTAATTACTAATAATCGGTATCGGCCCAGAAAAAACCATATCGGCCGACCCCTAGTATGGACATGCAACCGCAATTGGTTGGATGGGTTTCAGTGGTAAAGCGAGGACAAATATAATAACAAAATGGGGTTTTAACATCGAGACCCCCGAGGCCAAACCAAAGCATTTCCACCTCAAATGATGTTAAAAACACGCTTTTGGGACATCAAATGAAATACTTCATCAATACACAACCATCCCCGATAGTAACGTCTCTGCCTAATATAATGTCTTGCTTAGTCATATTACAGATGCAAGAATGTCAGTTTAATTGCGTTTACATTGCTTGGGAAACAAATGTGTACCCCTTTTTTGTTAACCTTTTATGATTTTTTTGGATGAAAAGTCAATTAAGTGACAGTTAATGGATTAAGTGTGGATTTAAGGGTGGTTAAATCTACAGCATAAGAGTAAAATAAAGAAAATAAACCTAGAAATGTATCAATTAAGACCTATTCTCTCTAAAAGCACATTACACTACAACAATCAGTCAAACAGTTCATACAATATGTGTGTGTATGTGTCTGTACAAGGCATTCTCTGACTAGGTACATGTATATAGAATAGAGATTGACTAAAACTATTTAACTAGCAATACCGGTGGTGTTCTGCAGAATCTCACAACACTGCTAAATGTTTGAAAAGCTGTGCTGCATCAAGGAAAGTCTAGTATTGGTTTCCAGTGATGACGACAAAGAAAAACAAAAGGCCAATTTCTCTACTTCCAAGAATCTCACTCGGAACAGAGTAAACGACCACTACTAACAGCTACACTCAGCTTAAATCGTACCCCAAGAACATACAGCCTAGCACACCCTATGAGCCTCTCATTCTTGACAACATGTTGTCAGCTGCTGTGAAATTGGTCACCACCTCATGAAAGTCCATTAGGAACAATATTTCTCCATTCAAGCCCCATCTCCAGAAGGTCATCCAGAGTTTCCTTTCTCGTGATGGCCTACCATCTAGCTGCTACGTGGACATGGAGGGGCAGCAGACGGAAGCTAGCCAGGTCATGGTGGGCAGTGAAACGAATGATGGTATTTTGGGTGGAGGATAATGGATCAATAACAATTTCTCAGGAGTGCCATTTGGTCTCGCCCCTTAATAATTCAATAACATATGGGCCATTAGAGAGTAAATCTGTAATGAAGAATACACACACAACCGTTCCCCTCAAAGACAAAGTTGTTCTTTGAGTGTTTACCATGAGCAAGGATAAAGCTCATTGGACCTCATTCTGGAATGCAGTTAAGAAAAAGTTAAGAAGACATTTCAATCTACGAGGCATCGTGATGTCCTAAAATAAATAAAAGCACGACACGAACACTGCAAATGGCAGTGAATAAATAAATAAGCACTAAACTCAATCACGTGGATATAGACATAGTGGAATAGAATTGACATCTATATTCTGTGAATGAACATGTGAATATCCATAACTAAAATATATCATATGGGCCTACATAATATACATAATATACATCATATACATCATATACATCATGTACATCATGTACATCATATACATCATATACATAATACATAATATACATCATATACACAATATACATAATATACATAATATACATCATATACATAGGGCCCAAGGACGTATTGTTGTTTTGGACATTGGTGGACATCACAGTATTGCGCCACGGATGCGCAATTACGCTCCCGTGAGGCGCGTCAGCGTCTCTGGGGGGGGGGCTCCGTTAATTTGCGGTTCTGATGGGGGGGTGGATATCGCTGGATATTGGTGGGGACATGTCCCCAGCGTCCCCACTAAATTCTACGTCCATGATAGGCCCTATCAAGATCCACAAGTAGCCTACTCATGTATTTAACTCAACTGTACAATTGAATCTGCTCTCAGCCGTCTTGTTCTCTATTGTTATTTTTCATTGTTGGTTCTATTTTCTTGACCTTGCTTAGTGTGTACATTGTAAGTAGGGATGCACCGATCCGATATTGATATCGGATATCGGCCCCGATATGACTAAAATAGATAGATCGGGTATCGGAGACAATGGGGCCGATCCATGGGACCGATCTATTCACTTCAATTCTATGTGTGCGACGCGTACTACGTCATGCGTCAGCAGCACGCGCAGCACGCAGTGTTGCCAACTTAGTGACCTCGTCTCTATATTTAGCGAGTATTCAGACCCTCCAGCGACTCTTTTTCAAAAAAGGCGACTTGCGACAAATCTAGCGACTTTTCTGGTGTTATTGGAGACTTTTGGCGACTCTGACGTGAAAGCTCGTATCGTTCTTACTCTTCAATGAGCAGCGTGCGGGTGCTGCGTGGGCCCTCCCCCCAAAGCACTCAGCAGGCGGCCCGGTCCTGTCCTCGCGCAGCTGCAGTCAGAGCGCGAGACGTTTCACTCCCTCCGCGTCCAGACTGCAATGAATCGCGCATGCGCGAAGTCGCCGCTGGCTGATCAGGGCGGGATGTAAATGTTAGGATATTCCTATTTGCACTAAATGTTTACCAGAATTTTGATTCCTGTTTATTTTGAATGTTTTGTTCAAGTTGCTGGTGCACGATTATTTATTATTTTAATAATAAATAACGATTCAGTACATTTATATCTGTTAATTTGTTACATTTTGTTTTACAAAGTTAGGAAAGTAATGTTTAAGTCAAGCCTGATGTTGCCTTGCACAAAAGAATGATCCCATTCTCTTCCACACAGTGAGGCAAACAGTTTATTAATTTAACAATGGTATCGGATCGGTACTCGGTATCGGCCGATACCCAAAGCCCAGGTATCAGTATCGGTATCGGGACTGAAAAAGTTGGATCGGTGCATCCCTAATTGTAAGAGCCAGTGGAGAAACATTCCACTGCTCATCTTACTGGTATGATGTTGCATGTGACAAATAAACCTTGAACTTGCACGTGGACTTGAACATCAATTATGTACATTGAACCATGCCATCCATAATCAGTGATCAATCCAGCTATTTAAAGGGCCAAGTCTGCACCCTAGGCCTACACACACAATATGGCTCATCTACTGCTGCTGGAAGCTATCGCTGATCGTGCGCTGAGGAGGGAGCGCCAGTACCGTGACCATGCGGACCTGTGTGCACACGGTCCTGTGGTTGCCCTTATAAGGAGCTGGCGGGGCGTGTCTGTATGCAAATTCAGGTGTACGAGCACAGTTATACAAATTCCATTGGAATATAGATGGGAGTTTGAACACAATACACACTCCGTTAATTCGGAGCACCCCCCGAATTAACTAGATAAGACTATGAAAATGTTATTGCCCTGGCAGTGGCTACAAATATTATTGGTGTGTGTGAGAGGAAGAGATGGGGAGATGTTCATGTGTGTATGATGTGGCTCTTTGCAGTAACACAGTAAAACAATTGGCTCTTCGTCTCTGACTGGTTGGCCACCCCTGGTCTATCCTATCCATCATCACCGCAACGTAACACCAGAGCACTAACTTATGTTTACCGTCACCACGCCTCCAGTCGTACCATCATGCGTGTTTAGAAGCGCAACATTGAAAAGGGTCCCGTCTGAAACAGTGTCGCACGGTGCAGCGTTCCGAACGTTGTGTAATCAAATACACCGGTATGGCGGTATATTAAAAATTCATATAACGAAAATACACACCGGTATTCGGTGTGAACCGGTATACCGCCCAGCACTACACATTAGCATATAATTTGCGGTGCTGGAGCAAATCACGATTGGGATTGGCACGTTGCACTCATTTAGCCCTACCTGGATAGTAGAAAAGTCGTCCTCGGTGTTTTGATTCATTAGATTCCGTCTCTCACAGTTGAAGTGTACCTATGATAAAAATTACAGACCTCTACATGCTTTGTAAGTGGGAAAACCTGCGAAATCGGCAGTGTATCAAATACTTGTTCTCCCCACTGTATGTATAAGAAAAGCATCTCCAATTTTTAGTAGTGTTCATTGAAGCTCTTGATTCTCAGCTTGGCTTAATGCTGACAGTAGGCCACCATTTTAACCCAAAGCATCAAGCAGAGGTACAAGTACTACAAGCAAAGCCTACACTCTCACAGGTAATGTTGGCTGTTGGTTTTGTGACGGTCCATGCCAGATGGGCTTGAGCTTGGGAATATCTGTAGGAAGAGACGAGGATGGAATGGAAACGACAGCATGCAACAATGAATGTCATCGTACCTAATCAATGTGTCCCATGTAAATGACGTCTGTGCTTCAAATTTCTGTAACTAGTTGCCACGTCGGTTCAGTGTTATGTGCTAAACCATGTTATGAGTACAACCAATGTCTCTGGTTTTCCCCCACTGTGTCCTTTCATTCTTTAGGCTGTTGGGCGTGGATGTGAAATGGCTCATGTATGTCCTAAAGTCATGGTTTTAAATCGCACAGTTTTGAATTCAGGGAATATCAAGCTTTTCCCCTGTTGAAAAAATGTCAGCGTTTATTGAGGAAAATTCGAGGCAGCAGGCTACTGCGTAGGACAGACACTTGTGATTCACAGGCATGGTATAAGTGTCTGTCTACTGTGAATGGCTCTGACATAGTCACCATTAAATATGAATTGTTGGGGACAATGAAAATCCCAATATGTTTAAGATTAAATTGAAATTGGAGACAAAATGGCAGCTTTTGGAACCAAATCGAAGTGCCGCATTGGGCTTTGGTTTCCCACACACTTCGCAATGCACCGCTGCCTGCAATTGGTCACATGCATGTTCGAGTCACAACTTGGTGTGACTCATCATAAACAGCCCATGAGTCGTGATATTATCTATTATATATCTTTATATATATATTATATATATGTTGGTGACTACTAGGGCTGGGCGATATGGCTGAAAACTGTATCACGATATAAGAGTTTCATATCGGTCGATATCGATAATTATTGATAATTTGTATGACCTATTTAAAATAAGGACCAGGAGAAAAATATTTAAACGTTTTTATTTTAAACTTAACCTTCCTCTGATTGTAGGCAGACGGGGAAAAGGAATGTCAACACAACCATGGAAAACACTCAAATAAACATAAGTCTGAATGAAAATTAAAATCACAATGAAAACTTAACAATTATCAATAATAAAGTGCTTAACAAAAATAAAGTGTTACAAAAACATGTGCAAAGTGTTAAATGTAAACATAGAGAAACCTGAGATCTGAGAAGTTGGTTGTACAAGTTGGTTGTATTACCAGTCTTGGTGGGGACGACGGTCTTGCATCATTTACAGACAACATTGGTCTGACTACGGTCTGACTGAAAATAAAAAGAGAGATAATGGACTTCATGAGTGGTGACCATTCACAGCAGCTACAACATGTTCCAAGAAGAGAGCAAGGTGTCTAGGCTGTATTTGGTAAAATAAGCGACGAGCGTTGAGTCTTTACTCCGTCGAGGAAATCTGGAAGAGACATTGCCTTATTGATTTTCGTCGTCACCCAACACATAACAGTACTTCTTAGACAGCACTTCAAAATTAGCTGGGATCGCAGAAACACCACGGCTAGTACAAAGTAATCAATCTCATCTAATACATCGCGAAATCGTACAGACACATACACACACATATATCAGAGAACGTGACTATTGTTAGTGTAGCGCTTTAGAGAGAATAGTCCTAATGATAACATTTAGGTACTTTCTATTATTACTCTTATGCTGTATGATTTAAACACCTTAATCCACACTTATCCATTAACGTACTTAATTGATTTTCACTCCAAAAAAATCATAAAGCAACAAAAGGTACACAGTTTCCAACAATGGTAAACGCAATACACTAATCTGCATCGAATAGACAGCAAAACATTAATCAGAACTTACATCGACGTTGTGATTGAATGAATATTTCATTGAATGCCCAAAAGCTGTTTAAACATCATTGAGGTGAAACTGGTTGCCCGCGATGTAAAAACATATATTGTCCCTAGCTACCACTGAAACCCATCCAACATGGCGTACATGTCCATAAGGCGGCAATGTTTTTCTGGCCAACCGGATTATAGTAATAGTGTCGATAATCGATCCAATTCATAATTTTCTATTATTAGAAATCGTTATTGTAATCTGATATGCGATTAAATGAAAAAAAAATGTAAATCGCTCCTTGCTGCAAAAATGCACTCTTGAGGCGACCTGATCAGCGCTCATCTCTCCTGCTTCAATTCCGCCGGCGCATTATATATGCTATATCTACGGGTAAAAAAAAAAATGCAATCGTTGCAGTCGTTGTGCTCAACCCCATTATAAGTATAAAGCGGCCATTTTACTATAAATGGCGTGTTGGACCAGAAACACCAGACCGATGCTTTGTCGCGTATGGCTGCGTCCATCTACATTTAAATGGGCGTTCAACCAAACTGCGACGAATTTGCGACCTTTTACCACGTTCACAATTACATGAGTACAATGGCAATTTTTACCCGTGATGTATAGCCAATCATTAATCGCTGCCGGCGACATGAGCCAGAGAGCAGGCACTGCATCGAGCATTTGCCGCAAGAGCCCATATTAATTTTTTTATTTAATCGCCAGATCACCTTACAAAATAAATTTCCAATATCGAAAAATATATAATAGCCACGGCATAATTGCGTCGCCCCTAGTCCATACCTATGTTGTGTTTTTTTTCTTGTTTATCTGTACATATTGTTTATATTTCCTGTAACTTTGGAATAACAATTTATATTGAACTGTATACAGGGGGGAAAGTAATTTATACATGCCGATTGTCAGGTTCAACTTACAAGCATGTAAGCTGTATTATCATATATCATAACTGTGAAAACGGAATTGAAAAAAAATCAGAAATCACATTTGTATGATTTTAAGTAATTAATTGCATTTTATTTCATGAATAATATTTGATACATCAGAAATAATAATTGTACAAGATTGACAGATACCTGTTTGCAATACAGAGATACAGCTTCCGATGTCTTAACTCTAGTTGCACACACTGCAGCAGATTTGTGCCCACTCCTGTCATACAGAATTTCTCCACAGATCCTTCAGTTTGGGGACTGTCGCTGGCAAACGGACTTCACTCCCTCCCAAAGATATCTATGTATTCTTGGAGACTTATCACTGAGATCTCTTCGCCACTCACTTAGTACTCTCTATTGGTATCGGCTTTCAATATTAAGACGTTCCATCTCATCGTCTTATCTAAGTGTCTGGCTAAGTATCTTGATAATGGCCCCTAGCTACTATATTCATCTCTATATATTGCTTTGGCATAGATTCTCTCGTATCTATGGTCTCCCTTTGCTCTCTCTTCTAGAACTATCCTGTTCTTTCAATATATCCCCAAAGATGATGTTCCACCTCCAATGCATTCACGGTGGATGGTTTTTTGGGTTGTACTCCTTCTTTTTCTTCTGCAACATGGCGAGTGATTATACAAAAAAGCTCATTTTGTCATCATTGCACACATGACCACCTCCCATTCCTACTGTATCATCCAAGAGCATATTGGCACATCTGATGGGCCGAAATCTCCTGTTAGTCAAGGAGACTTATCGTTGCGCTGCAGATTTTAATCCAGACTGGCGTATGTAGTGTTACTAATGTTATTCTTTGAGACTGTGTCCTACTCTCTTCATGCTGTCATTGACCAGCCTGCCGGATGTAGTCTAGGGCGATGCCCTCATCTTTCCATGAATGATGATCCCCCACGAGTGAGATCATGCGAGTTGGGTGCAGTAAAAGGTAATCAGTGGAGAATCAGGAGGTTCTTTAAGAAAACTAACTAGTCTGTGAGTAGCCAGAATCTACTGGGGGTGAAAGGATACAAAACTATGTATCATGCAATAAACAAATTAATTATAAAAATAATACATAAGTGATTTTCTGGATTTTGTTAATTCCGTATCCATCAGTGAAGTGTACCGTATATAAAATACAGATCTCCTACATGCTTTGTAAGTGGGGAACGAACTGCGAAATCGCGTGTATCAAATACTTGTTCCTCCACTTGTAATGCTATACAGAAAACATCTCCAAATTTAGTAGGTCATTGAACGCTTGATTCTCAAACTTGGCTAAATGCTGAGTAAGCCACCAATACTTTACCAAGCATCAAAGAGAGGTTAAAGTACATAACAAGCAAAGCTATCTCAATCAACAGGTAATTGGCTGTTGTGGACGGTGCCATGCAATGCTTGAGTTGGAATATTGTAGAAGAGACGAGGATGGAATGGAAACGACAGCAACAACAATGAATGTCATGCGTACTAATCAAAATAGTGATCCCAGTAAATGACACGTTGGCTTCAGAATTTCTTGAATAGTTGCCACGTCGGTTCATGTTATGTGCTAAACATTGTTATTGAGTATAACCAAATGTCTCTGTTTCCCCCCACTGTTGTCCTTTCATTCTTAGCTTTGGCTGGATGTGAAATGGCTCATGTTATCTAAAGTCGAGGTTTAATCGACACAGTGTTGAATTCAGGAATCAAGCTTTTTCCCTGTTGAGAAAATAAATGTTCAGCGTTTATTGAGGGAAGAATTCAGGCAGGCAGCTACTGCGTAGGACAG
The DNA here is from genome assembly GCA_002895965.2 of Coryphaenoides rupestris. Classification (NCBI taxonomy): domain Eukaryota; kingdom Metazoa; phylum Chordata; class Actinopteri; order Gadiformes; family Macrouridae; genus Coryphaenoides; species Coryphaenoides rupestris. The sequence goes on from PIJE02002251.1 coordinate 62,856, forward strand.
ACATCTTGTGATATCACAGCAAGTATACAGTGTCTGTTATGTGAATGGCTCTGACATAGTACACCTATTAAATTGATATTGTTTGGGACAAGAAAATCCAATATATTAGATCATTGAAAGTTGGAGACAAGATATGGATTTTGGAACCTAAACGAAGGCTCCATTCTTGTGTTTCAACTTCGACAATGCAGCTGCTTGCAATTGTCACAATGCGTTCGATCAACTTGGTGTGACTCATCTAAACAGCCCAGAGTCGTGATATAGCTATAAGTCTTTAAATATATATATTAATATATTAGCGTGGACTACTGGCTGGGGCGATAAGCGAAACTGTATCACGATTATAAAGAGTTCATATGTCGATTACGATAATTATGATCAATTGGAACTACTATTAAATAAGGACAGGAAAAAATATTTAAAACTTTTATTATTTAAACTTAAACTTCCTCTGATTGTAACAGGCAGACGGAACAAGGAATAGTCAACACAAAATAACACTCATAAAACATAAGTCTGAAAGAAAAACTACAAAATAAAAACTATATTACAGTGTTAAGCCAAAAATAAAGTGTGACTAAGGTGGTAACATAGTTGGTGTATTACCAGCTGTGGGAAAACAGTCTGCACATAATTCACAGACACATATGGTCGACAGTCCGACTTAGTAAAATCAACACAAACGACAATACTGTGTATTCTTCTGCATTGAGGAGATATTCTTTCTCAAAATAAATGCCTATATTACATCAAACTCTTTAAGCAAGTTAATGTTATAGGAGCCTTTCTGAGAATACACTTCACAACTCCCATGCCATGATCTGAGTCATAGTCTATAGTTCTGCTGATTTCATTTGCGTATCGCAGTAATGCCTCCAGAGCTGCTGTTGTAGGTATACCGCCTGCCCACCCCATAGATCTCTTTTAAGGATGCTACACAAGTTCTCAAAGTGTGAGGCAGGGATAGTGCCCACCATAATGTTCTCCCTTATGCCATACCACCAAGGTACTCAATGGTATTTTATGACAGCACTGGGTGGTCATTGTCTTGCAGTAAATAGATTCATCTCCGGAAGCACGGTTCTTTTTTACCCATGGCAGGAATTATCAGTTATGAACGCCCAACATATTTTCCAGAGGTCATTTGACTACTTCGGGAGCGACCGCTAAGGGGCCTAACGGCCTCACCCCATTATCCGCCAATAAACATCACTTCACCACCTCCTTGACTCGTTGCAACCCTGTTTTGGACATGGTGCCCTACCGCATTCGACTCCATCTCATGGAGGACATCCAGTGTAGCAGGCAT
>PIJE02002252.1:0-15000 GCA_002895965.2 Coryphaenoides rupestris
CGCTGTGATGGTGGGCAGGGAGTGGATGTTGATCTCCACCTGCGTGCACACACACACACACACACACACACACACACACACACACACACAGACACACTCACACACACGCACACGCACACACACACCGATACACAAATCAGACATACACACACACAAACATTTGGATACACACAGACACACACAAATCAGACACACGCACACACATCGATACACATGCACTCACAAATGACTATACACACACACACACACACACACACACACATACATCATACACAAACAGACATACACACACACACACACACACACACACACACACACGCACACACACACACACACACACACGGAAATCTATTAATACATACAAAATCCAATATCTCCTCTCCGAAAAAATAAGCAAATAAAATAAAGTTGCTTCAATAGAAACTGTTATCTTAGCTACCTGTTCACATGATGCATCATTATAATTCAATAGATGTTTTATCTTTTATTTTTAGTATCCTGGTTGTAGAAAGGAAGGTGGGGGGGGAGGTGGGGGGGGGTTACTGTAGTATTTCACCTGTCAGAGTGGTAGTGTTGGCTGCTTGACACCCAGAGTATGAGACAACTAAAGCTACAGTCAGAGTCTTATCGGCATGGTAACAAAGACGTCACTGGACCGATAGAATTAAGGGGAGAGGGGAGAGAGGAGGGGTGCGAGAGGAGAGGGGGGGGTGGAGAGGACAGAGGTCAGAGAGGAGGAGGAGGAGGAGGAGGAGGAGGATGTGTAATGGTTGAGTGGTGCGGCCAAGTGGTTGATAATAGCCAGTTAGAAGCCAGTTTGGAGTCATGTGGTCGGATCGATGCAGAGCCAAAAGACAGAGCGCCCCGAGTGCTGCTGCACAATGGAAAGGCCTTTATTACCCTCGTTGGCTGGGTGTGTGAGAGTGCGTGGGTGTGTGTGAGAGTGTGTGTGAGAGTGTGTGTGAGAGTGTGTGTGTGTAGAGTAGTGTGTGTGTGTGTGTGTGTGTGTGTGTGTGTGTGTGTGTGTGTGCGTGTGTGTGTGCCTGTGTTGTGTGTGGTGCGTGTGTGTGTGTGTGTGTGTGTGTGTGTGCACGCAGTGGAGATCAACATCCACTCCCTGCCCCACCATCACAGCGTCAGAACAACCTGCGCTGCGTTTTCCACGACTTCCAGAGCGAGGGGTCCATGTCGGAGACGGGTCAGGTGACCTGCGCCCTCCCCGACCCGGCGCACATCCCGCCCACGCCCGAGGACCAAGGTGACCTCCCGGGTTCACAACCAACCCAAGGGGACCTTAGAGTCTCCATCACACCTGCTACTGTTTACATTACATAATTTACATATAAGATAAGATAAGATAGAACTTTATTCATCCCGAAGGTAATTCTTGTGCCGGAGGTTGCTCAAAAATACCAACAACATAAGAAGTACATTAATAGAATAATTAATGTACAGTCTATTAACCTAATAGAAAAACAACATACAGTAGGTAAGATATATTTCATAGATAAATAAGTTGGCGATGGTATTGAATTAAAAAAAAAAAAGCTGTTCTACACAACAGAGAGAGTCGGGGGAAGCTCTCATGTTTTAACTTCAAACAAAAGCAATTTGTGCTGTAAAATCCTAACATGTAGTCCTGAAGGGATTCATGATTCTTACATATAGCACCTTTAATAGAAAATCAATATCGGTAAGATATACTGTATAGGGCATTTCGCTGGCGCGTTGTCCAAAGTGACGTTCAATACGTACATTTGTCCAAAGAGAGTGAAACAACGATATGCTGCTGGCGGTACAGTAAGACTTTAATAGAAGTTTCAAGCACTCGTAATTGCTAGGTTCATAGAAGGAGTTTCAAGCACTCATAATTGCTGGGTTAATGCAGACAGTTTCAAGCACTTTTGATTGCTCGCTTGACCCCTTGCTGGTAAACAGCACGATAGCTCGGAGAGTGTGCTACACATTGCTATGTACTATTTGTAAGTACCCTGGTTAGGGGAAAGTGGAAGTGGGTTAGGGAGGAGAGGAGGTGGTGGTGGTGGTGGTGGGCCGGGTAAAGGAGGGAGTCCAAAACCAAGATGGCCCCCGAGGTGAATGGGGCCCATTGTGTTCCCTTTCATAATGATTGTTACCTGCCAGCCAGGTGCTGGATCACAATGAAATTAAGCCTTGTAATCTGGATGTACAGCTGTCTGACTGTGGACTGGACTATTTTGTTTCCACAGAATACATTCAGGTCATCCACATGGAGCCTCACGGGCTTCATCTCGGTTCAGCGCTGTGATGATACAGTGTTGTATTCCAAGTAATCGTGAATTTGGCAAATTAATGTCAAGCTAAATCAAATTGTCCAGACCAGTTCTATTAGCCTCGTAACTAATGCTCGAAAACCACAGTATGTACCACAGTGATATATTTGCTATCTCCTTCAACAAATGTACTCTTTGGATAAAAGCATCGGCCAAATGCCCTAAATGTCAAGGAAAATAGACAAGCATGAAATTACAGATGTATATTTCTATTCATAATTGCATTCAGATTACTCAAGGATAACTTTATACAGGAATTTCCTTCGGGATAAATAAAGTATTCTATTCTATTCTCTTCTATACTCGAGGAGACCACTTGAGTGTGGTGTGTTACTAATTTGTTGTCACAAGGGAGTCATTTTTGTCAGAGCATGAAGTCACCCCAGTGCCTCGGGAGGCGCCACTGAAATCGTTGAACGGTTTGGTTTGAACTTCTTATTAACCTTTCCTCTGTCTGTCTCTCTATCTGTCTGTCTGTCTCTCTATCTGTCTGTCTGTCTGTATGTCTGTCTGTGTGTCTGTGTGTCTGTCTGTGTGTCTGTCTGTGTGTCTGTCCATTAGATTTCGTAGCTGTGCCGGTCAAGATCTTTGTCAACGAGACGGTGGAGCTGGCCACGAGGGAATTCAAATTCTACAACTGCTCGGCCACCGTGAGGAAGCGGAGAACACACGTGAGTTTGGGCCTGCTCCCTCCCTCTCTCCTCCCTCCCTCTCTCCTCCCTCCCCTCCACCCCTCCCTCCTCCATCCCCCCTCCTCTCTCCTCCTCCTCCACCCCTCCCTCCCTTCTCTCCTCCACCCCTCCCTCCCTCCCTCTCTCTCCTCCACCCCTCCCTCCCTCCCTCTCTCCTCCACCCCTCTCTCCCTCCCTCCTCCCTCCTCTCTCTCTCCTCTCACCCCTCCCTCCCTCCTCTCTCTCCTCCCCCCTCCACCCCTCCCTCTCTCTCTCTCCACCCTCCCTCCCTCTCTCTCTCCTCTCTCCTCTCCTCCCATCTCCTCCTCCCTCCCCACTCCCCCCCCCCCCTCCCCTCCTCCCACCCCCCCCCCACCCCCCCCACCCCTCTCCCTCCTCCCCTCCTCCCCCCCCCTCCCTCCCTCCCTCCACCCCTCTCTCCTCCCTCCCTTCTCTCCTCCCCTCCTCCCTCCTCCCTCCTCTCCTCCTCCTCCTCATCTCTCCTCCTCCCTCCTCTCCCTCTCACTCCCTCCCTCCCTCCCTCTCTCTCCCTCCCTCTCTCTCCTCCCCCTCCTCCCTCTCTCTCCTCCCCTCCCTCCCTCCTTCCTCTCCTCCCTCCCTCCTCCCCCTCTCTCCCTCCTCCCTCCCTCCTCCCTCCCTCTCCTCCTCCCTCCCTCCCTCTCTCCACCCTCCCTCCTCCCTCCCTCCCTCTCTCTCTCCTCCACCCTCCCTCTCTCTCCCTCCACCCCTCTCTCTCCCTCCCTCCCTCTCTCTCCTCCACTCCCTCCCCTCCCTCTCTCCACCCCTCTCTCCTCCATCCTCCCTCTCTCTCCTCCACCCTCCCTCCTCCTCCTCCCTCCCTCTCTCTCCTCCCCCTCCTCCCTCCCTCCTCCCCTCTCTCTCCTCCCCCCTCTCTCCTCCTCCTCTCTCCCTCCTTCCTCCTCCTCCCTCCCTCCCTCTCTCTCCCTCCCTCCTCCCCTCCCTCCTCTCTCTCCCTCCCTCTCCTCCTCCTCTCCCTCTTCTCCCCCTCTCTCTCTCCTCTCTCTCCCCCTCCCTCTCTCCTCCTCCCTCCCTCTCTCCCCTCCCCTCCTTCTCTCCTCCCTCCCTCTACTCTCCTCTCCCTCCCTCCTCTCTCTCTCTCCCTCCCTCTCTCTCTCCTCCTCTCCTCTCTCTCTCCCTCTCTCCCTCCCTCCCTCTATCTCTCTCTCCCTCCCTCTATCTCTCCCTCCCTCCCTCTCCTCCCTCCCTCTGTTGTCTGTGGTGCCAAACGTAGCGACAGAAACCCAATCACGGCTTCAGCCCGACAACCTTGATTCAAATGAGCTGGCGAGGGAGTGGCCGCCGGTGTATAAATTGTGATGCGTGACTGACTGACGACGGCGAGGAATGCACCTCTTGCAATTTTTTTTTGTCTCCCTCCTTTTCATTTACCATGCTGGGAAATTGCCTTAGTTTCCTTTTCATTAATCAAAAGAGGAAAGTCGATCTGCGCCCGGCTTCCTGCGCGCTGGGTTTCTTCCTGCGTTTATTTATTTCTTTTTTCGATCCGGAGGAATGTTTGATGAACGAGCTTTGTTTACGTGAAGTTGCCAAGATCCATTTAAATGTCAGCTACATGGATTTTGTGGCCCGGTGCTCTATGATGAGCTTGCATGTTTTGCACCCTCTGTTTTCCTCACTCCCTCTTGTTTATTTAACTGTGTGTGTGTGTGTGTGTGTGTGTGTGTGTGGGGGATACCTTCTCGTAAGTAAGAGAGGATATTGGGCAACACGGCCCTGAAAGGTTGTGGGTCAAAGCGGTAGCCGCAAAATGCCTGTAGAGGCGCGAGATAAGTGCAGTTTGGACATCCATGCCTCTCGCGACTAAACGCTTGGTGTTTGATGCCTAAACCGATGTTGCCCCACTGTCTTATGATGTACTCATGCCCACACAAGCATTGGTAAGGTCGGATAAACGTTTCCATGAAAGTTGTGAAGACCCATCACCTTTTACTGTTTAACCGCTTAGAAACACACAAGCGCCTATTGTGAAAATGAATTGTGAACTACTCTCGAATGCAATAACCCCCCAACTCCAAAACGGTAGGGAAGCAAGTAGAGGTGCACCAGCACAAGATACATACAGAGGGATCATTGGGCAATAGCGTCTTATGAGGTTATTGTGTGCGTGGCTGCAAAATGCGTTTGAGCGCGAGATAAGTGCAGTTTGGACATCCATGCCTCTCGCGACTAAACGCTTGGTGTTTGATGCCTAAACCGATGTTGCCCCACTGTCTTATGATGTACTCATGCCCACACAAGCATTGGTAAGGTCGGATAAACGTTTCCATGAAAGTTGTGAAGACCCATCACCTTTTACTGTTTAACCGCTTAGAAACACACAAGCGCCTATTGTGAAAATGAATTGTGAACTACTCTCGAATGCAATAACCCCCCAACTCCAAAACGGTAGGGAAGCAAGTAGAGGTGCACCAGCACAAGATACATACAGAGGGATCATTGGGCAATAGCGTCTTATGAGGTTATTGTGTGCGTGGCTGCAAAATGCGTTTGAGCGCGAGATAAGTGCAGTTTGGACATCCATGCCTCTCGCGACTAAACGCTTGGTGTTTGATGCCTAAACCGATGTTGCCCCACTGTCTTATGATGTACTCATGCCCACACAAGCATTGGTAAGGTCGGATAAACGTTTCCATGAAAGTTGTGAAGACCCATCACCTTTTACTGTTTAACCGCTTAGAAACACACAAGCGCCTATTGTGAAAATGAATTGTGAACTACTCTCGAATGCAATAACCCCCCAACTCCAAAACGGTAGGGAAGCAAGTAGAGGTGCACCAGCACAAGATACATACAGAGGGATCATTGGGCAATAGCGTCTTATGAGGTTATTGTGTGCGTGGCTGCAAAATGCGTTTGAGCGCGAGATAAGTGCAGTTTGGACATCCATGCCTCTCGCGACTAAACGCTTGGTGTTTGATGCCTAAACCGATGTTGCCCCACTGTCTTATGATGTACTCATGCCCACACAAGCATTGGTAAGGTCGGATAAACGTTTCCATGAAAGTTGTGAAGACCCATCACTTTTACTGTTTAATCCGCTTAGAAACACCAGTGAAAAGAATGTGAACACTCGATGCATACTAGTGAATTCATGAAATGCGCTGTGAGGGATAGCTCTCGACAAAGCTGTCCTTAACTTTATGCCAATCTTGTGAGTAATCTAAGACTCATCGGTTAGGCATCAACCAAGTTTAAGCATAGTGGCCAAATGCACTTATGCTGCAAACCATTTGCAGCCAGCACACATACTCATAAGACGCTATTGGCATGATCATGTATTTGGCTGGGCACCCTACTTGCTTCCTACCGTTTGGAGTTGGGGGTGCTTCGAGAGAGTTCAAATTCTTTTCACAATAGGCGCTTGTGTGTTTCGGGTTAACAGTAAAAGTGTGATGGGTCTTCACAACTTCATGGAAACGTTTATCCGACCTTACCAATGCTTGTGTGGGCATGAGTACATCATAAGACAGTGGGGCAACATCGGTTTAGGCATCAAACCACCAAGCGTTTAGTCGCGAGAGGCCATGGATGTCCAAACTGCACTTATCTCGCGCTCAAACGCATTTTGCAGCCACGCACACAATAACCTCATAAGACGCTATTGCCCAATGATCCCTCTGTATGTATCTTGTGCTGGTGCACCTCTACTTGCTTCCTACCGTTTTGGAGTTGGGGGGTTATTGCATTCGAGAGTAGTTCACAATTCATTTTCACAATAGGCGCTTGTGTGTTTCTAAGCGGTTAAACAGTAAAAGGTGATGGGTCTTCACAACTTTCATGGAAACGTTATCCGACCTTACCAATGCTTGTGTGGGCATGAGTACATCATAAGACAGTGGGGCAACATCGGTTTAGGCATCAAACACCAAGCGTTTAGTCGCGAGAGGCATGGATGTCCAAACTGCACTTATCTCGCGCTCAAACGCATTTTGCAGCCACGCACACAATAACCTCATAAGACGCTATTGCCCAATGATCCCTCTGTATGTATCTTGTGCTGGTGCACCTCTACTTGCTTCCCTACCGTTTTGGAGTTGGGGGGTTATTGCATTCGAGAGTAGTTCACAATTCATTTTCACAATAGGCGCTTGTGTGTTTCTAAGCGGTTAAACAGTAAAAGGTGATGGGTCTTCACAACTTTCATGGAAACGTTTATCCGACCTTACCAATGCTTGTGTGGGCATGAGTACATCATAAGACAGTGGGGCAACATCGGTTTAGGCATCAAACACCAAGCGTTTAGTCGCGAGAGGCATGGATGTCCAAACTGCACTTATCTCGCGCTCAAACGCATTTTGCAGCCACGCACACAATAACCTCATAAGACGCTATTGCCCAATGATCCCTCTGTATGTATCTTGTGCTGGTGCACCTCTACTTGCTTCCCTACCGTTTTGGAGTTGGGGGGTTATTGCATTCGAGAGTAGTTCACAATTCATTTTCACAATAGGCGCTTGTGTGTTTCTAAGCGGTTAAACAGTAAAAGGTGATGGGTCTTCACAACTTTCATGGAAACGTTTATCCGACCTTACCAATGCTTGTGTGGGCATGAGTACATCATAAGACAGTGGGGCAACATCGGTTTAGGCATCAAACACCAAGCGTTTAGTCGCGAGAGGCATGGATGTCCAAACTGCACTTATCTCGCGCTCAAACGCATTTTGCAGCCACGCACACAATAACCTCATAAGACGCTATTGCCCAATGATCCCTCTGTATGTATCTTGTGCTGGTGCACCTCTACTTGCTTCCCTACCGTTTTGGAGTTGGGGGGTTATTGCATTCGAGAGTAGTTCACAATTCATTTTCACAATAGGCGCTTGTGTGTTTCTAAGCGGTTAAACAGTAAAAGGTGATGGGTCTTCACAACTTTCATGGAAACGTTTATCCGACCTTACCAATGCTTGTGTGGGCATGAGTACATCATAAGACAGTGGGGCAACATCGGTTTAGGCATCAAACACCAAGCGTTTAGTCGCGAGAGGCATGGATGTCCAAACTGCACTTATCTCGCGCTCAAACGCATTTTGCAGCCACGCACACAATAACCTCATAAGACGCTATTGCCCAATGATCCCTCTGTATGTATCTTGTGCTGGTGCACCTCTACTTGCTTCCCTACCGTTTTGGAGTTGGGGGGTTATTGCATTCGAGAGTAGTTCACAATTCATTTTCACAATAGGCGCTTGTGTGTTTCTAAGCGGTTAAACAGTAAAAGGTGATGGGTCTTCACAACTTTCATGGAAACGTTTATCCGACCTTACCAATGCTTGTGTGGGCATGAGTACATCATAAGACAGTGGGGCAACATCGGTTTAGGCATCAAACACCAAGCGTTTAGTCGCGAGAGGCATGGATGTCCAAACTGCACTTATCTCGCGCTCAAACGCATTTTGCAGCCACGCACACAATAACCTCATAAGACGCTATTGCCCAATGATCCCTCTGTATGTATCTTGTGCTGGTGCACCTCTACTTGCTTCCCTACCGTTTTGGAGTTGGGGGGTTATTGCATTCGAGAGTAGTTCACAATTCATTTTCACAATAGGCGCTTGTGTGTTTCTAAGCGGTTAAACAGTAAAAGGTGATGGGTCTTCACAACTTTCATGGAAACGTTTATCCGACCTTACCAATGCTTGTGTGGGCATGAGTACATCATAAGACAGTGGGGCAACATCGGTTTAGGCATCAAACACCAAGCGTTTAGTCGCGAGAGGCATGGATGTCCAAACTGCACTTATCTCGCGCTCAAACGCATTTTGCAGCCACGCACACAATAACCTCATAAGACGCTATTGCCCAATGATCCCTCTGTATGTATCTTGTGCTGGTGCACCTCTACTTGCTTCCCTACCGTTTTGGAGTTGGGGGGTTATTGCATTCGAGAGTAGTTCACAATTCATTTTCACAATAGGCGCTTGTGTGTTTCTAAGCGGTTAAACAGTAAAAGGTGATGGGTCTTCACAACTTTCATGGAAACGTTTATCCGACCTTACCAATGCTTGTGTGGGCATGAGTACATCATAAGACAGTGGGGCAACATCGGTTTAGGCATCAAACACCAAGCGTTTAGTCGCGAGAGGCATGGATGTCCAAACTGCACTTATCTCGCGCTCAAACGCATTTTGCAGCCACGCACACAATAACCTCATAAGACGCTATTGCCCAATGATCCCTCTGTATGTATCTTGTGCTGGTGCACCTCTACTTGCTTCCCTACCGTTTTGGAGTTGGGGGGTTATTGCATTCGAGAGTAGTTCACAATTCATTTTCACAATAGGCGCTTGTGTGTTTCTAAGCGGTTAAACAGTAAAAGGTGATGGGTCTTCACAACTTTCATGGAAACGTTTATCCGACCTTACCAATGCTTGTGTGGGCATGAGTACATCATAAGACAGTGGGGCAACATCGGTTTAGGCATCAAACACCAAGCGTTTAGTCGCGAGAGGCATGGATTGTCCAAACTACCAACAACATAAGAATAAAACAATCGAATACATAAATATGCAGTGTATACGCCTAAAAGAAAAATACAGAGAAGATATTTAAGTGAACAAAACAAGTTGGCGGTGGTATTGAGAAGTCTGCAGGTTATCCCTAAAAAAAAAGTGTCTACTAAATGGTTAATGAGAATAGTTTTCTCGTCCAAAAAACTTAAATATGAAACCAACTGAACCCCAGCTCCTCGGTGAATATGTCTACGGTGGTGATTCCTGTATTGATAAGTTCACCAAAAGAGTGATTACAATCTGACTATTTATATTCTAATTTCCCCCTTCGCATTACCATATGTTCCGCAGTGATTAAGTGATCTGTTTTTTTTTTGGTTTGTTTGTGTTTCGCACCCAAACAAAAATAAATTGTAGGGATTTATCCGATAATCCTGAAATCGTATTATCGCCCGCCGCCAGCTGCTCTCGTTTGGTTGGACTGCGATTCGCGAGTTCAGCAGATTAACCGCGGCGCCGCGTGGCACTTATCTCTTAGCCCTGGTTGAGTGTTGTCCCCCTAAGTGGCTCACATATTTTAAAATGTAAATGACGCCCGTTGGCAGACTTGTGACACTTTTTTTGTGATCCCCCTCCTCTCGCGCGCCGTCTCCCCCAGGGCCTGCAATGCCGCGCTTCGAGAACCCGGACCCCGTGCTCATCCCCGTGGGCTACGAGACCATCATCAACTTCGAGGCATTCCACATGGAGCAGTACCACGTACGCAACAGACCCACCGGCCTCACTCTTCACTCACTAAGACACACTCCGAACAGAGGATCTTTGTGTTGTATCGTGCTAAAAAATAAAGTGGGGGGGAAAGAGAGAACAAACCTTGGGGAAAATTAAGTCTTTCCTTGAATTTTTTAGTTTTTTTTATTCGTCATACTTTTTTTTTGCTCTCCGGGGTGTTAGAAGGGAGATAGAAGTTCCTCTTTTAATAAGTCGCAAATCGTCTCTCCTCTTGCACAATCTCTCTCTCTCGCTCTCTGTCTCTGTCTCTCTCTCTCTCCTCTCTGTGTTGTCTCTGTTCTCTCTCTCTCTCTCTGTCTCTCTCTCTCTCTCTGTCTCTCTCTCTCTCTCTCTCTCTCTCTCTCTCTCTCTGTCTGTCTGTCTGTCTGTCTGTGTCTCTCTCTCTCTCTCTCTCTCTCTCTCTCTCTCTCTCTCTCTCTGTCTCTCTCTCACTCTCTCTCTCTCTCTCTCTCTCTCTCTCTCTCTGTCTCTCTCTCTCTCTCTCTCTCTCTCTCTCTCTCTCTCTCTCTCTCCCCCTCTCTCTCTCCCCTATCTCCCTCCTTCTCTCTCTCTCTCTGTGCCACTGTGTATTCCACCCTCCAGGGCAGAGCCTTCATGGCCGCCACCGAGCTGATGCGTAACCGCGAGAAAGAGGTCATCTACAGCGCCAGTACCTTCTACAGCTTCAATGGCTTTGACGTGAGTGTGGCGCGAGACCTTAATGCTAATTTAACAAACCGTTCTGTTGGGATCTTGTCTCCAACGCTGGTTTTCCAAGTGAAGGGAAGGGTTTTTCTTAGTACTGCCCTGGGATTTGCGTTGTCGTGTGTGCGTGTGTGCGTGTGTGCGTGTGTGTGTGTGTGTGTGCGTGTGTGTGTGCGTGTGTGCGTGTGTGATATAATATCTGACTGTGTGTGTGTACGTGTGCTTTTGTGTGATGAGCCGTCCCCAGAGTTGCTCATCCGGGAACCAAAACAAAGTGTCATTGTGTTGTATATTATTTCTTTTAAAGGGGTTTATGTATGCCTCCTGTGTTCGGGGGTCGCCAATGACCTTATATGTTTAACAGGACCGTTCCAGTCTCTCCGTGTTCTGTGTTTATAGTCACTATTTAGACTACGTCCGAGCACTCCTCGTACTAACGTGACCGCTCCAGGAATGCAGGCAAGCTTCTTTGCAAATGTATTTTTTTTTTATCTACATAGACGCTGAGGTCCTGGAGGTTACTTAACATGAAGTCAATATCTTTTTATACCGAGTATTAAAAACAACCAAAAAAACGACTAAATCCAACACACAACACACAGTACAACCCTCCTACGCTGCTTGGCTTGACACATTAAAAAGGTCAACTTTTTTGGGGGGGGGGGGGAGGAGAGAGAATTGTAATTTACGCTGTTTTTGAACCGGCGAGTTTCTAACAGTGCAGCGCCGCACGCATAATACTGTAATAAGAGGAAAGTCTTAATAAACACACACAGGCCAGGTGGACCAGGGAGAGTCCTTGGCATTTCAACACAGATTTGACAGTTGGCCGGGCAGACGTGGAGTGTGGCGGCGGCGGTGAGGTGGCGCGGTGGTGGGTGTTGGCGGCGAAGGTGGAGGCAGGCAAGCGGATTTGATTTGATTCTGACAGCTAATGTTCCATCAGTCAGCGGCTGAAATTGTGTTTTATGGAAATACTTTGACAGCATTGACAGTTTTGTAATATAAGATATCTTTTAAATCTATTTAGCGCATTCAAATCCGCGGCGTCGTGCCCTTAAATGACAGTGTTTTGTGATTAAGTGGTCACGTACGCCAGCGGCAGCAGGGGGACGGAGGAAAGGAAATGGAAAAGAAAAGAAGAGAGAGAAAAACAAAAACGGTCGCTCGCTCCAAAGCGACCATGCTTGTGACGTTTGAGTTTTTTCCCGTCTTTGATTCCTGAGTGACACTCAGTGAGTGCGGTGCTGAGCTGCCGAGCAGGCGGGCAGGCGGGCAGGCGGCAGGCGCAGGGGGTCGAATTACAACGTAATCATCTCGCCTTAATGGTCTGGGGACCTTAAGCACGTAGGCAACACGCAGGCAGGTCTGGGGGGCGGGGCTTTACAGTTCAGTTGATTCTTGTGGGTTATGGTTATAAAAACCCCTTTGGTGGGGCGGGGTCTGACGGTGCGCCCCGTCGGTGCTCTCTCGCCCCATCTATTGGTCAGGCCTTCCCGAACCGGAACCAGGGAGGGAATTGTTCAAATTCTTTGCGGTGGTGTGGTGTTGGTGTTGGTGTGGAGGGGGGGGGGGGGGTGTGGTGGCTCGCCTCAAGCTATGATATTTTCTGATTATTCTCTCCTCCAGTTGAACGTCTGCCCAAACTGAAGAAAGCTATTTTCTTTTTTTCTCTCTTCTCTCTCTCTCTCTCTTCTCGGGCGTGGGCTGTCCGCTCCCGCCCGGTGCCAAAGAGTTTGTATATTTTTAAAGGCACCGCCATTAATCACTCGGATTCTGTATCAATAATGAATTTTCCTTCTGTCCTCTCCGTAGTTTTCCTACGATAAATCACAGGAGACCACCGTCGTCTTCTACGTGAAGGACAAGGAGACGGGCAAAAAAATAGACAGCACACTGAACGGTACGCACACACACACACACACATTTTAATGGAGGGAAGCCGCGCTTATAATGTGTGTGGCCTGTGTGCCTGTGTGTGTGTGTGTGTGTGTGTGTGTGTGTGTGGTGTGTGTGTGTGTGTGTGTGTGTGTGTGTGTGTGTGTGTGTGTGTGTGTGTGTGAACTATGTTGGGAGAAGAAGGCTTTGATCTCAAATTGAAAACTGTAATGAGACTAGATTGGTAATGGCTACATTTATTTAAACCACCCAGCAGTCATTGACAGAACACACACACAGAGACACACACACGCACATGCACACACACACACACACACACACACACACACACACACACCACAACAACAACATCTCACTTCAGATACAACAGGCAGTGTTCATCAAATGTCTCATTATGTTTGTGTCCCTCGCTGAATCTGAATCTGAAGAACAAACTCTTCCAGCCTAACTATTCACTTCTACAAAACGAATATTCATATTGCAAAAAAAAATCATAATACCATCGACTTTTTCTCCCACAACACCACCATCGCCACCACAATCTCCATCACCACCACCTCCTCCTCCACTAACACCACCACCATCTCACCGATCAACACCACCTCCTCCTCTACCAACACCACCACCACACCACCTCCATCTCCATCCTCACCACCAACACTACCACCATCACATCCAACACCATCACCACCACCACCACCACCACCCACCTCCTCCTCCATCACCACCACCAACATCACACCCATCACATCCACCAACACTACCCTACACCTCCATCCCCACCGCCACCACCACCATCACCATCACATCCACCTCCACCACCACCACCACCACCATCACATCCACCACCATCACATCCACCACCATCACATCCACCTCCACCAACACCACCACCCATCACATCCACCACCGTCACATCCACCACCATCACATCCACCACCATCACATCCACCTCCACCAACACCACCACCGTCAACATCCACCACCATCACATCCACCACCATCACATCCACCTCCACCAACACCACCACCATCACATCCACCACCATCATATCCACCTTCCACCAACCACCACCACCATCACATTCCATCACATCCACATTCACCTCCACCAAACACCACCACCATCACATCCACCACCATCACATCCACCACCTCCTCCTCACCAACACCACCACCATCACATCCACCACATCACATCCACTATCATCACATCCACCACCTCCTCCTCCACCAACACCACCACCATCACATCCACCTCCACCACCACCACCATCACACCCATCACCACCACCAACACAACCACCATCACATCCACCACCACCACCACCTCCTCCTCCACCACCACCATCACATCCACCACAATCACATCCACCTCCAACAATGCACCATCACATCCACCTCCTCCTCCAACACCATCACATCCACCACCATCACATCCACCTCCAACAACACCTCCATCACATCCACCTCCACCACCACCACCTCCACCCCCCCCCCCCTCCACCACTACAGTGACCCTCTACAACTGCTCCATGGGCCGAAAGGACTGCAGCCTGTGCAAGAACTCAGACTCCAAGTACAGCTGCGTGTGGTGCAGGCACACCAAGTCCTGCATCTACAAACAGGCTGTGCAAGGACAACCTCGACACCGACTGCCCCGACCCCCAGATCACCGACGTGAGTATCGCCATCTTCTCTCTTCGTCTCATCCTGTCCTGCTGTCCTGTCCTGTCCTCCTGTGTGGTACGATGCGTCTGTGTCTGTCTCGCGGCCGGGGGTGGTTCCTTCCTAATTATCCGGGGGACGAGGCCGACGTCCTTGCCCCGATAAGATAAGACAGCTAGATCTGAAGCGGTTATCCGCCTGCCTTGAGTAACGCTCGTTCATTTCACAGCCAGCGACTGCTACTTCTTCTTCTTCTTCTTCCCCTCGTCTCCTCCTCATCGGGATGAAGTATTTGTTGTGTTTTTCCTGCCAGTTAGCTGCCGGTATCTCAATGTCACTGATTAGAAGCTAATCCGTGGCTTTGCCGCTTGCCGTCGCCCCGGCGACGTTGGGGCGTCAACAACAAAACACGCGTCTTAAAAACACGGCAGCGCAAACACCGCAGCAGCAGCGCAGAAGCAA
>PIJE02002252.1:24973-38248 GCA_002895965.2 Coryphaenoides rupestris
CATACCCCCCCCCCCCCCCCCCCCCCCCCCCCCCCCCCCCCCCCCCCCCCCCCCCCCCCCCCCCCCCCCCTTGCCTCCAACCCTCTCTTACCCTCGCCAACTTAAACCTTGAGCGTTTGTACATCTTGGCATTTATTAATAGTACTGATAGCGTTGTTTAGCATATTGTATGTTTCTTAGATTGTGGTAATGCACTAGAATGTCCGGTCTGTGCTCTAAGCCCAGCTTTATGCAGGCAACCTAGCAATTATGAAATCTTTCTATGAACCCTCTCTCTTACTTTTCCCATCTACTTATGCAGGCAACTTGGCAATTATGAAACTCGTTCTATTCGTCTCGTAAATATGAATGCTCGAAAACAGCTCTATTCTTATCTTCAGGTACCACAGTGATATATTGCTGTCTCCTTCAACAAATGTACTCTTTGTAAGTCGCTTTGGATAAAAGCTTCTGCCAAATGCCCTAAATGCAAATGTGAATATAAATGTAGGTCTCATTAAAGGATAATTTGGGGATTGTTCAACCTGGCCCCTATTCTCCCATTGCTTTGGGTCACGGTGACTACCGCACACAAGTGGTATTGAGCGAGAACGCTTGCCTTCCACCGTCAGACACAAAACAGGCTGCAAATGTAACCCTCTGGGTCAATAGCTTGTTTCTTTGCCACGGACAGGCTCACATTTTTATTGTAAGTGTCTGACAACATGATGAAAAGAATCCCGTCAGAGAAATACAAGGAACTCTAACCGAGTTTCAAAGAATGTGAAGATTTTTCTAGGTTTCAGAGCGAGGCTTCTCCCTGAGAGAGACCCGGTCAGACCCAATAACAAACAGACCGGATGAAGCAATAGGTAAAGAAAAAACAGACAGAGACAGACAGACAGCGAGAGAGACAGCCAGAGAGACGGACAGAGAGACAGAGAGACAGACAGACAGAGAGACAGACAGACAGAGAGAGAGAGACGAGAGACAGACAGAGAGAGAGACTGAGAGACAGACAGAGAGACAGAGGGAGAGACTGAGAGACAGACAAAGAGACAGACAGAGAGAGAGAGAGAGACAGACAGAGAGACTGAGAGACAGACAGAGAGAGAGACAGACAAAGAGACAGACAGAGAGAGAGAGAAGAGAGAGAGACAGAGAGACTGAGAGACAGAGAGAGGGAGACTGAGAGACAGACAGAGAGACAGACGAGAGACAGACAGAGACAGACAGAGGAGAGACTGAGAGACAGCAATATATCACTGTGGTACATAAAGATAAGAATAGAGCTGTTTTCAATCATTCATAATTACGAGGCTAATAGAACGAGTTTCATAATTGCGAGGTCGCCTGCATAATAGCTGGGATTAAGAGCAGAAGTGCCATTCTGAGTGCATTACCAACGTCTAAGAACATACAATATGCTAAACAATGCTAAGGACTATTAATAATACCAAGACGTACAAACCTTGTTTGTACTGTATCGCTATGTAACCTGGCACAAGAATTTCCTTCGGGATAAATAAAGTTCTATTCTATTCTATTCTATTCATGCAGGTTAGTGCTAGGGTTAGAGACCTAGGTTAGAGACCTAGACCACAACGACGACCCTTACCTCAAGCATGCTGGAACTGCAGATGTGAAGACACAAGTCAGCCGCTCTGAACGCGTTTGATTGATTTGTCTGCTTCCCAATAAATCCCACCATGCGGTCTCTGTTCTACGTAGATAGACTCTATTATATACTTTTATCGTGGAATACGGCGACTGTTCTCTTTATTTCTTCATATCGTGGGCGAGAAGAGAAGGAATTCTTTCAAAACACGATAAAACGGCTGCTTTTTCCTTTTTAAAATATAGAAAATACGTTTTCTCTATAAAAAACGTTTTTTAAAAACTCTTCCATCCCGGCGAGCAGTGGAGCCAGTTACTTGCGCTATTTATGTAATTTTTTATTTTATTTTTTACACTTTTGCGTATTGGCTATCTGTCTTGTGGTGTGCTGTGTGTGTGTGCTCATGTGAATATTCCATGTGCCTTGGGATGTTTTTATTTGTACCATTTGTACAAAATAAAAATGTCCTCTTCCGTTCGCCGTCACTCCTCCTCTGTGACTGACGGGTGTTTAGCGCGGCGCCGCTGTAAAAGTGGGCTCCCAGCGAGTAAAAAAATCTACAATATAAAAACAGGAAAAACCGGTTGCACTGACTGCTTTAAATATCTTACACCTACTACCCATGGCGTAATTTTTTGACCATTGTCTTCTGTGTGTTGTGTTGTGGTGCGTGTGTGTGTGTGTGTGTATGTGATCTGTCTCTTGTGTGTGTGTCTGTGTGTGTGTGTGTCTGTTGTGTGTGTGTGTGCACGAATATGTGAATTGTGTATGTATGCCGTGCATTGTTGTATGTGTGCGCGTGTCTGTGTATGCATGTGCCCTTTGTGTTGTATGTCTGGTCTGTCTGTCTGTCTCTTTGCATGTTGTGCGTGCGTGCGCTTGTGTGTGTGTGTGTGTGTGTGCAGCTTGTGTGTGTGTTTGCGGCGCCAAGAGGTCTCACAGCAAGAACGACACGGTGATCGAGTTCCTCTCAGCCCACCGTGAACCGATCTTCGAGGGCCAGCCGCTGAGGGCCTACGTGCACCTGGACAACCAGCGGCGTGAGCTGAAGCCCTTCGACTACTACCCTGACCCCACCTTCCACGACCTGCCCAAGAGGTCATCACCGAGAACAGCATCATCAGCGTCACGGTGAGCAGGGGGGGGGGCGCCCCACCGCATCGTATTGGCTGCCTGCTCTAGCCAATCACCAAGCTGCACGGCGATGTTCGTTTGTCTTTTCGTTTTGGTTTCTATTTCCGATCTTTTGTCAGGTGACCCAGGTGCACTGGTGCCGGTCGCCTGTGCTCCTGTGAAGTCTGTATCCCGTGATGAAGTTAGTGCGATGACATTTTCACAAATTCAGATTGCGTGTAAAACGGGTAACTGTGCGTTAGGTGCATAATTGTACGCGTGGAGTGATTATTTCTTCTTTTTTCGCGGCATCAAATGCTCATCCTTTCCTCGGCTTCACATACACGTCTGAATCAAAAAGATTTGGGCAACAACACATATTCATCACGCCGGTGATTACCGGCATCTATCATTTACAATCTATTATGACTCTTCCCGGAGTCGCTAAGTGCATTCGCTTTTTAATATTTAATTTCCCTGCGAATCCCGCTAGATTCCCCTGTGGTGCCAATTACACCCATTTACTCCAGCGATACACTAATTTACCAAGAACTCGATTCGGCTGATCCAGCCACGAAAACTGGTAAGCCAGCGTGTTGCCGTCGTCGACACGGTTACAGATAGACACACACGGGCCGCGAAGATAGCATTTTAGTTTCCATCCCGGTTCGCTCTTTCTCTCTTTTTCCTTCATTTTCACCCCACCGAAATCTCTTAGGGGGTCTGGGGTGTAGCTAACAGGGGTCTCGAATGCAAGTCCTGGGGTTTGTTTTTAGGAACTGGTTTTCGACGCCGCTCGGAATCACCGCGATTTAGATTTGCATCGGGCCGTCTATGCATCTCCTATACCGCTCCCCGGAATAACAATACCTTGGGATTGCTACGGGGGCTCACTGCGGGAATTTCAATGAGTTTCATCTGCTAAGCAGGAGCATTAGACGGTGTTTTAAACATTGGATTCTCATGTGTTAAGGTGGTGCTGTCTGGTGTGTGGTGTGTGTGTGTGTGTGTGTGTGTGTGTGTGTGTGTGTGTGTGTGTGTGTGTGTGTGTGTGTGTGTGTGTGGTGGGGGGGGGTGCTTCAGGAAATCTATTTAATTTAGAAATCACTTAGAGAGGTGCTGCTGCAACCAGGGACTGTATTTATTAAAAGGAACAATCTCCTTGGGGAAATGAGGGTTTTTGCAAAATGCTAGAACTAATCAGTATTAGAATTAAATTTAAAGAAGTGTAATCCTGCAGTGGAGGTGGTTTCCCGTGCTCCATCGTCAGGCTCCTCACAACGTGTTCTTGTCTTGTAATCCGTCCAACTCACCGCCTAACAGTTGCTTGTCACTCATCATGTAAAGAAAGGGGAATATAAATGTGTGTGTGTGTGTGTGTGTGTGTGTGTGCGCGTGTGCGTGTGTGTGTGACCAACACAGCAGCATCGAGTCACAATACAGCAACAACTTAATTAACATGACTGGAGGATGTCCAGGCCGTTACAGTCGTATAATTACGTACAAAATCACACTCACCTTCCGGCGCTGCCATATCGTTCAGCCTTACCGCCCGTACATCGCCGAGTCACAATACCACAACAACTCCATTAACACTAGCTGGGGGAATTTCAGTTCCACGGCAATGTAATGTAATTACTTACCAGTCACTCTGAACTTCAGACAGCATTCGCTGTATGCCTACAATATCTGTCATCCAACCACTTGTAGTGAGAGCTACACTAGAACCCATCCTAGGGGGCCTGGCCTAATATCTTCAATCCCCGATAGGATATAGGTCATTGAATATCCCGATAACGATATATACATCACATCACGATATAGCATTGTGAGAGTGTGTGTGTGTTTGGTGGCTGGCTGGCTTAATTTGCCTCACCTGACCCCAGTTAAAGTCTGGGGGCGGTGGGCTGCAGGCCTGTGGTGGCATTGGCTAATCAGTGCACCACAGGTTAAGTCAGCCACCAGCGCACACACACACTCCGGGGAGCGCTAGCATTCTAGCAGGGTACCACCAGCTCTGTCTGCCATTTTGACAACCGCTTACAATAAACCACCACTTTTCACCACAAACCTGCCTGTGTCCTTGGAGGAGGCCTGAACTAAGGCCACCTATGTGGCGTTGTGGCAAAGTTTAGAAAATGACATCACTTTCGTGTTTAGTGTACGAAACCCCTCAAAAATCTAAATATATAAAAATAAGCAATAAAAAGGTGCTATTTTGCAATATCCAGTCTATATATCACAATATCTATATAACATGGTGTGGAGTGTGTGTGTATGTGTGTATGTGTGTGTGTGTGTGTGTGTGGTCGGTGGCTGGTTTAAGGTCAGCCTCACCTGAGCCCGAGTCAGGCTCCTAGATGTTAGATGCTGGGGGTGTGGCCTCACAACTGCTCTGTCCTCTGTCCCACCCTCTAGGGGCGGGGCTTCTCCAAGGCCATGACGGCCAAGGAGGCCCAGGCGTACGTGGGTGACGTCCAGTGCCTGGTCAACACCCTGCAGGACGATAAGC
Source organism: Coryphaenoides rupestris (assembly GCA_002895965.2). Taxonomy (NCBI): domain Eukaryota; kingdom Metazoa; phylum Chordata; class Actinopteri; order Gadiformes; family Macrouridae; genus Coryphaenoides; species Coryphaenoides rupestris. Next base: position 30,196 of record PIJE02002252.1, read on the forward strand.
TGTTTCTGGACCCGCCCTCCAAGCAGCCCAGTGCCCGCTCCAAGCGGCCCCGCCGAGACACGCGGTCCGAGCCCCTGGACCTGCTGGTCAGCGCGCACACACACACACACACACAGGCACACACACAGACACACATGCACATTCACAAGCACATACACACACACATGCAGATACACACGCATGCACGTGCACACACATGCACATACACACATGTGCATATACACACATGCACACACATGAACACGCATGCACATGCACGTACACATACACACGCATGCACGTACACACGCATTCACATACACACACACACACACACACACAAACACAGACACACACATGCAGATGCACACGCATACACGTGCACACACATGCACATACACACGCGTGCATATACACACATGCACACACATGAACGCACATACACACGCATGCACGTACACACGCATGCACACACACACACAGACACTCATGCACACGCACACACATGCACGTACACACACAACACACATGCAAGTGCACACACGCACAAACACATGCATACACACACACACACACTCTCTCACTCACTCACTCACTCACTCACTCTTACATACACACACACACACACAGATATAATCACATGCCAGATGTCATGGCAGAAGATGCATTTTGATTGAATCTCTACAGTATATTTGTGGGTGTGTCTTTTGTGCTCCGTCTTCAGAGCGTGCGTTCTCCACGGCGAGTCACGCCACTGCAGCCCAGTAATTATATTTAATTGCAGCCCCGAGATATTTCTGATTCATACAATGTCTGTCCTTCAACTATTGTTCCGTCGTTTGTATGACAGAACTCGCTGTGAGTGTGTGTGAGTGTGTGCGTGTGTGTGGTGTGTGTGTGTGTGTGTGCGCGTGTGTGTGTGTTGCGTGGTGTGTGTGTGTGCGTGTGTGTGTGTGAGGTCGAAAATTCTCCAGCCGTTATCAGTGCCTCAGTTCTCCACCTATGAAAGACACAGGGGCCCTGACTACCGGGAGCCGGGAGGAACTATATTATGATTATTATGTTGTCTGGTAATATTTCCTGGTTGGTGTTTTAATTGACGTGTACTTATCATGCGGCGGGAAAAACATGTGCCTTCTAAAACTAAAAATATGCACAGCGCTGTGGGCTGGCTGCCGATGTGGAGGTTCCTCGTTAATTCCTCTTCGTTGTATCTTATCCACCTGCTGTCCTCTCCTCCTCAAGCCTGGCGAAGGACAAGAGTGTGTTGAGGAGGAGCTGGGATAGTGTCGTGGTGGTGGTGGTGGTGGTGGTGGGGACTGGGGAGGGTACTGGGCGGGTTGGGTCGGTGTTTGAAAGGTACTGGGCATACTGGGATCCTCAGTGCCACAGTGCCCTCAACCGTCATGCCGTGTGCACCCGAGAGCACCACCATTGTGTTAAGTCGTTTGATGACAAATTACTCGTTTAATGACAAATATTCTAAAAGTCGTGTCGCTGTTGAATGCAGCCTTGGATACAAGCGTCTGTCAACACACACACACACACACACACACACACACACACACACACACACACACACACACACACACACCACCGGTGTCTACCAGGCCAAGCTAGGGTATGGTGTCGGAGTGGTGTGTAAATACAGTAAATATAAATATATAGTAAATCGTATTTTTGCGAGTGGGGAATAAAAGTAAAGACGCGTCGTAATAATGATGACGCAACGCCATGCCACATTTTTCCCACTTAAAATTAAGACGCAGGGATCCGTCCATCAGGTGGGCGGCGGGTGGGTGGGTGGGTGGGTTGGTGGCTTGGTGGTTCTCCGAATGACTACTGAACTACTAATAGCCACGTTGGTTGGTGGTTGGGGGCGCGTGATAACAGACTTTGGACAGACTAATTGTGTTCCCGTCTCATCGTGCTCACCCCCACCTCACCCCCTTTCTCTCTGTTGTCTCCTCTCCTCTCGTCTCGTCTCGTCTCGTCTTCTCTTCTCGTCTCTCGCAGATCCAGTTCGGGAACGGCGAGTGGGTGGTGGGCTCCGTGGAGTACGAGAGCAAGTCCCAGGTGCCCCTCGCCGTCATCATCACCTCCGTGGTGCTACTCATGGCCGTCATCATCGGAGTCTCCATCTTCTGCTACAGGCAAAGACCCGCCTTCCCCTTTTGTTGTTGTTGTTGTTGTTGTTGTTGTGGTTGTTGTCGTCGTGTTGTTAGCGCCTTACCGTAGCCGTCGGCTCCTCGTAGTGCCTCTGAGATTAGCGTCTTAGTTTTTTTTCTGTCGTCGGGTAAAGAGACAGAGGAGTGTTGTTCTATACCGATTCTGTTGTTGATAGGCAGATAGATAGATAGATGATAGAGCCTCCGTGGCCCAACCGGGGGTAACGTGGTGCCTGTTTCCCCCCCGAAGTGTGGGTTGGTTGCGGTCGTCGCACAAATGAGGCGTTAGATGAATTGCTAAGGCTAAGTCTGATGGCAGATTCCTTTTTCGCTTAGTATTTGTCTCAGCAACTGTCACCGTTGCTGCTTGCCGGAGGCGGGGATCTGGGAATGTGTAATTGGCAAACACAACGCAACACAACACAAGCCAACAGTAGTAAACTGGAAAATAAGTGTCTGTAAAGTGTCTCTAAAGGTTTCAAATCAACACCGTGTGGACACCGGGCACTGTAAAAATACACTTCTTTAAAGTACTCCTATTATACCACCAGGCGTGAGCGTGATGAGCCATTAGCCAAGCGGTTTCCGAAACCGGTTGGAATGGTCCCACTTGACACACTTGATCAACAAGTGGGAGTGTTGTCCACCTTGATGTACGGTGGATAGATCAGCCCTACCAGTTGCTACAGTCCACTGGGTAGGCTGGTAGGGCTGATCTATCCAGCATTACTTCTAGGTGGACACTCCCACTTGTGATGTCAAGTGGGGGCCATTCCAACCGTTTTTTAGAAACGGCTTGGAATGGCTGATCACGCTCACGCCTGGTGGTATAATATGTCTCCTTTAAACCATCATCCACACAGAGTTTTGTTCTTAAATAGACTATCTCCAGAACCAAACAGGAAACAAGGTGTAACTCCGCCCCCCTTGCGGTTGCTGGTTTCCTGTCCAGGCTGCATAACGTGGCGCAGGACTGCTGGATCCCAGATCAGGGTTGCACTCGATACTTGACTTGTGTGTTCTCCATAGAAATGAGGCTGACATACCGGTTGACACTCAAGAGGAGGCCCGAGTAGAAGCCCTCCTTTTGTGTGTGAACCCTCCACCCCACCCGGACACCTCGAGACCCGTCTAAGCGCATTATTTGGGAACGCTGAAACGGTGTGAAGAGCAACTGTGCGAGCGACCGTGCGCCCATGAAAAGGGCACGACTGCCCTCTCCGTCCCCGCCGCCGCGCCGCCCGCCGGCTACTCTCCGCTGAGTTTTTTTTCACTTTTTCATTTTTGTTACTTAACCTCCGCTAACCCTCGCAATTAACACCGCCGCCGGAGGCCAAGAGCGCTTCATTCTTCAGACATTAGCGTATGTACGCCGTGCCCCCGCGGTCGCCGTCGTTACTCGCGTGTTCAGGGCCGCCGTCCCTCGGGGTGAAGGCGCTCACGACGGAGCGGACACCCTCTCAAGGATGGACGCGTGCGCGCGAACCCGACCCCCATTAACGAGGGTTTGTCAGGACGACGGATAATGAAGTTCACAGTTCGGCGCAGACAATGCGCGGCATGCAGATGCCTTTGGCCGTGTGTTGTCGCGGTCAATGTCATCGCGGTGAGTACACCGTGCGAACCGTTTCAACACCGTCATCGTCGCGTAATCGTGGAAATGTTTTTAATTTATATGGATTTATTTATAATATGGCTTTCAACCAGTTTCTGCGCTGTTATTTTTCAGAACACGCTGAAATAATTTATCAGAACAAAGTTTATTTCGTGTCTTTCGCACCAGCAAAAACAACAACAAACAAAGTCAAAGTTTCCAGTCCGTAGGGAAATTTACGGACCGCCGGTCTGTGGACAGGCGATCTCCCGACCGTGTGCGAGCCAATCAGAATGCAGGAAGTAACACAGCCATATAATAATGCTGGGTTCTATTTCCCTCGGAAGTCGGAAGTCGGAGCTGTGCACGGCATCACACCCGAGTTGACCGCGTTCCACTTACAACAAGTCGGAAAACCAAGACGGACGCCTCCAGGGTTTGCTCTAGCCAGGTTGCGCATACAAACACCGCAGGTAGAAATTGAACTGTACTGTGTGTGTGTACGACTGATTTCATGAGACACAAATAGACAGAAGTCCTAATAAACAGATGCTCCGCGCATCAACAGCAGTGAAAGCTGTATTAGCAGCCATCTTGGATTTCGAAGTTGGGGTTGTGAGATTTTCTTCCGACGGATGTCTAACTTCAGGGGCGCTCCAGTTGCAATTTCCGACTGGGAACTCAGAGAATTCGACTTCCGAGTACAAATGGAACACAGCATGTGCATCTGTGTATGTATGTGACCATGTGTGGTGGTGGTGATGATGGTGGTGATGATGATGGTGGTGATGATGATGGTGGTGATGATGGTGGTGACGATGATCTGCACAGGAGGAAGAGTAAGCAGGCGGAGCGGGAGTATGAGAAGGTGAAGCACCAGCTGGAGAGCCTGGAGGAGAGCGTACGCGACCGCTGCAAGAAGGAGTTCACAGGTACGGTCACGGTCATCGTCTGAGCAACACACCTCCACCTCTACTGCAGCTCGACGGACTTGTGGACACATTCAGGTCCAATACTGAATGTGTCCAATGTCAGGAGGACAGGCGTGTCGCAGGTGGGTGTGTCCCTGCTGTCTACAGTACATCAGCAGGTCACCTGGGGGGAACCGCGTCGGCCAATCACAGGTCATGCATGTGTCAGGAACCGTGGTGGGCGCTTAAAAAAGGGGGCGGGACACAACAGTTGAACTTCATGGGTCAACTTTACGGCAAACGGTTGCGTCTGCAGCGGCGTTGTTGGGCAACGGCCAATGAGATTGTGCTATCAGCGCCCGGGGAGTGCTGCTGGCGGACTCCTGTTAAATGTAATTGCTTTTAAACACAACCAGCGAGGACTGCTGCCGCTGCCGCCGTGCGTTGCCTCGTGTTATGAAGGGCAACGCCAACCGCTAAATAGCAATAAAACCACGACAATGATACGATGGTAATGAAGGAGTCGTCGGACACGCGGTCGCGGCGCGCGTGTGAGAGATGTCCTCGTGGCGACGTTAATATATCTTTATGGACGATTCTCTGCAGTAAAATGAAAATGAATGCAGTGAACTCCAACTTCACGGCGTCACAGGTGACCTGGATTCTGGAGTCTGCACACTTAACGTCGTCAACATTTATGATCGTTTATGGCGTCCAGGGAGCGCGTTGGCTTTAGCAATGACAGGGTCGGGGGTTTGATTTCCTCTTTCTCATTTTGTCCCCCTTTCCACACCCCAGACCTGATGATCGAGATGGAGGACCACACCAACGACATGAGCGAGGGTCGGATCCCCTTCCTGGACTACAAGATGTACACGGACCGGGTGTTCTTCCTGCCCTCCAAGGACGGCGCCAACGACGTGATGATCACGGGCAAGCTGGACATCCCCGAGGCCCGCCGGCCCGTGGTCACGCAGGCCCTCAACCAGTTCTCCAACCTGCTCAACTCCAAGACCTTCCTCATCAACGTAAGAGCGGGAACGGGTAGCTGTTCTAGACTCGAGATTCAAGAGTTGTCATTTTCAATTTCGATTTATTTATTTAATCAGGTGAATCCGATTGAGATCTAAAAATGAAATCAAATTTTTGAAGAAATGACCTCAGTGTACGTCAAGATTGAGAACATATAATCATATCATCGGGTAGAAAATGTACAGTACACATTAAGTAGCATGTAAAATGAGTACGGAAACAAGATTCAAGATTCTTTATTTTCAATTTCAATGTCTTTATTTAATCAGCTGAATCCCATTGAGATAGAATCTAATTTTCAAGAGATGACCTGAGTGGACGTCAAGATTTAGAACATAGTGTAATCTGGTCAAGAAAATTACAGTAGGCCTACAAGTTAAGTAGAACGTAAAACGAGTACAAAAACACATATCAAAAAACAAAAAGATATTGCCATGTGTGACAAGTACGATGGAATGCTTACTCCCCGTACACTTCTGCAGTATTCTTCTAAACATACATTCTAAACAATTATATATAATAGTAGTTCTGTAAGGACTGTGACTGTGGGGGTTAGAGCAGAAAAGAGTGAGATTTTGTAAAGAAACAACCCAAAAAACATCCCTTCCCAGTCCCTGCATTCGTCCGCCATTGCCAAGTGTTGCATTTCACGCACACTGTGATTGATAGGCGATAAGGTTTCCCCCCCCCCCCAACCAATCAGGGTGGAGATGCCCCTGATTGGTCAGCAATTAGCCGGGGGGGCGGGGGGGGCGGTCTATAATCTATGTTGGCAGTCGACGCACGGCAAATATTCTCATAGCGCATTTAACTCGGTAATCGGTGATAGATGGCCGTGTCATTTCTAACAAATTACTCACAAATAATGGCTCTTAAATCTTACCGACGGGACAGCACCTTTTAAGGGCACAGACATTCGATAAACACACACACACACACACACACACACACACACACACACCACACACACACACACACACACATGTGCTGAAATGTTGTGGGGAGGGAGGGGGTGGTCTTGGATCAATGCCCGCGTGTGTGTGTGTGCGTGTGTGTGTGTGTGTGTGTGTGTGTGTGTGTGTGTGTGCGTGTGTGTGTGTGCGATAGCGATAGTGTGGGACATGGCATGAATACCTAGGAGTTTACGTGATGAGGATGTGTGTGGTCTGTGGGTGTTTGTGATATGAAGTCTGAGTGAAAGAGGTTGTAGACAGCCTGCTGAGGTCTGTCTCTCTCTTTTAATATACATTATATATATGTGTATATGTCGTAACATTTCTTTGTATCTTATTCAAGATTCAAGAACTGTATTTGTCAAATAGACATACCGGATATGCAGTGAAATGAAAAAGTGTGCAAAGGAATACTGTGGATAACATGATTTAGAGGGATCAGATCAGGGTATTTACAATATTTAAAGTAAAAAAAAAACAGCAGGAATGAGAAATATACAAAATATATAAAAGGCAGTATACAATTTTTTAAAAAATATGAAAACATGACCATAGTTTATGGTAAAACGTATACTTTACTATAAAACGTTGTAGAACACCTTCAGTCACTGTCGGTGGCAGATTTAAATGTCTCCGACCTTACCACACAACACCAATGACCCACCGACTCACCGGATTATTATGCTTTAGATATAAGCACCGCCGGAGCGGAATGATGTGTTATCCCAAATGTCACGACAAAAGTTAATGCGCTCGCTAGCTACAGGTACCGCGGACGCAGGCTGTGTGTGTGTGTTCGGAGCGTTCCGGAGCACCCACCCAGCCTACACCACGCTACCTACTCTCGTTACGACACCTGACACCTTTAGGGAGCCTCCAGATTGTGGTGAAAGATAGAGAGGTGGTGGTGGTGGTGGTGGTGGTGTTGGTGGTGTTGTGGCGGTGTTATCGGCTCACCCAGTGTGACGCTGTCCACCTTGGGCCGCTGGGTGTAGGGCAGGTTGCGGTACACCTGCTCGATGATCTTCTCCTTCACCTGCGAGACGGTGTCGCAGTTCAGCACCTTGACGGGGGTCAAGTCGGGCACCTCGCCCTGCACCAGCACCTGCAGGGTCTGGTGGTCCGAGCACACACGCAACACACACACACACGCGCACGCACACGCACACACACACACGCACACACGAACAGAAAGCAAAGTGTAAAATATTTGACACTTGGTGGCACACACAGAATTCAGATGCTCCCACAACGCCAGATAGAGCACCCACGCACATAACATGTCCACAACACACCCAACCCCTACCCCACCGCCCACAACACAACGCCATCCCCCATGTAGATAGGACGGTTGTCACGGCAACCAAGCTGTGTTAGCTGTGAACCCGTCTCTCTCTCTCTCTCTCTCTCTCTCTC
>PIJE02002252.1:40852-56971 GCA_002895965.2 Coryphaenoides rupestris
CTCTCTCTCTGTCTTGTCTCTCTGTCTGCCCTCTCTCTCTCTCTCTCTCTCTCTCTCCTTCTCTCTCCTTCTCTCTCTCTCTCCTCTCTCTCTCTCTCTCTCTCTCTCTGTCTCTCTTTCTGCCTCTCTCTCTCTCTCTCTCTCTCTCTCTCTCTCTCCCTCCCCTATCCATCTCCCCTCTCTCCCTCCTCTCCCTCTCTATTCTCCCCCCAACCACCTGCCTCCCTCGCCTCCCACACCTGACGGCTCTGTCACCCGGGGCAGCTAATGGCCAGAGGCCCGACGGGAGGGCCATTCTGAGGCGAGTGACAGATTGCACCCCGAGCGCGCCTCCCCCACCCCCACCCCCCCCCCCCCCCCACCTCACCCCTCCCTCCCCCTCCCCCTCCGCCTCCCCACCCAGCCACCCGGCTCGCATCCCCCATCACTCTCGCCTCCAAACAGGCCAACCCACTCTCCAGCCCCTCCACCCTCCCGCACCCTTCAGGCACTGGAGCGATTTCACGCAGCCAGCGGGGTGAGAGGGTGAGAGGGGAGAGAAGGAGGAAGAGGAGGAGGAGGAGGAGGGGAGAGAGAGGAGAGAGGAGAGAGGAGGAGGAGGAGGCGAACCCTATCGCATAGCAACATCTCAAGCCTGTCTACATGTCCTGCATGCAATGACGGCGGAATGACGAAAGAATAAAGAGGGAAGAAGAGCGTTTGGGGGTGGTTGTGTGGAGGTGGTGTGAAGGTGGGGGTGGGGGGGGGGGGCCATGTAATCAGGCTAATTCGATAATTGCCCTCGACAAACGCCGTTACCCCTGGGGTCCGTTATTTAGAGAACAGCTGCGTGGTGAGACTCACGCTTAAGAGCAACACGGTGCCGGAGGAGAACCCGGCGGGACCATGAAAACCTGAAGAAGAACGAATGAACGGGCTGCTATTCCAGAGGCCTTTTTGCCTGCCTGGCTCCATCCGTCCGGTTTGAGATGAAGAGTCTGGTTCTTATTGGTTTATACACACATTTTTCACCCAAATGTCTGTTTTAAAAACATCCTATTGATTCAGTTGCTGCCCTTGCTAAAGCCACTTTGATAATGTGGATTTTTGAAAAGTGCTCTATGGAATAAAGAGTATTAATTAATATTATTATGGTACAATGGTACCTCTGCATGAATAAGGTGCAGAGTATTGCGTACATGGTACTCTGCATGAATAGTGTAGAGTATGGTACATGGTACGTCTGCTATGATAGGTGCAAGTATGGTACATGGTACTCTGCCATGAATAGGTGTAGCAGTATGGTACATGGTACTCTGCATGAATAGGTTTGTAGAGTATGGTACATTGTACCTGCATGAATAGGTGTAGAGTTAGAGTATGGTACATGGTACTATGCATGAATAGGTGTAGAGTATGGTACATGGTACTATGCATGAATAGGTGTAGAGTATGGTACATGGTACTATGCATGAAAGGTGCTTATGAGTATGGTACATGGTACTGTATGCTAATAGGTGGGCTAATGAGACTGAATCGACTCGATTTGTGCCGATATCACCGCATTAGAATACACAGGAGTGTGTGTGTGAGTGTGTGTGTTGTGCTGTGTGTGTGTGTGTGTGTGTGTGTTGTGCGCGTGTGTGTGTCGCGGTTCCCTGGCGAGAACATTGACATTGGAAATTGATGTCACCAGAAGCAGCCGCCTGGCTTTGTGGGTGGTTGCCAAGGCAACATGTAATGTCTCACTGTGTGTGTGCGTGTGTGTGGCGTGATGTGTGTGTTCACTCACCATGCACTAGAGTGGTGCACCCCAGAGGGTGTGGGCTGGCCCATTGTCATGTGGCTGTGGGGCTCTGTGCTGCATGATGTGTCCTCTGTTCCCACTTAATAGCTTGTGTTTTGTTGTCGTGTTTGTGTTGTGTGTCTCCCACAAGTTTTGGTTGTGTCATTCTCTTCCAAGTGATTTGTGTGTGTGGTTGTGTGTGTGGTGTTGTGGTGACGTTGTGTGTGTGTGTTGTGTCTCTCTTATAAATGTGTGACTGCCTGTGTGTGTGTGTGTGTGGGGGGGGGAGTTATAAGTGTGAGCGGTATATGTTTATTAAGTTGTTGAGTGTGTGGTATCTTCTCTCTTTTTGTCCGTGTAGTACTCCAGCTTGCCGTGCAGGGCCACGGTCAGCAGGGACGCAAAGTACACCTTGGCCCGGGCGTTGAACTCGGGACGAGCCTCCAGCGTGTGGATGAACTACACACACACACGCACACACACACACATACACAGAGACACACACATTCAACATTCAAGATCCCTTTATTGCCATATGCAACAAATCATGGAATGGAATGATTACTCCCCCATTCACTCCTGCAGTATTCTTCTAAACATACATTCTAAACAGTTAGTAATAGTACACACACACATTTCTCAATGCGTGGCCATGGTGATGATGATGCTGCTGCTGACCCTCTATGGTGGTTTAGGATCCTATTCCATGTGCTCTGTGTGTCCTATATCCTATATCCTACATCCTATATCCGATGTCCCTATTGTGGCTCCTACGCTCTCCCTGCAATCTGCACGGCATTGTGATTCTTCCCCAGTCTAAGAGCAATACCCCCACACACACACACATCTACACACACACTAAGCATCTAAACGGTGTGTGTGTGTGTGTGTGTGTGTGTGTGCGTGTCGGTGTCGGTGTCGGTAAAAAATAGCGCTATCTCCTCCTGTTTCGGCAAAATGCTACACTCACAGCTATCGGGGCTTTTTAAAAACGACATTATTTCCGTTATTCTCCCCTCAGATTGCGGCAGACCTTTCCCACAGCCTGCGTCCGCGGTACCACACACACAGCGCCTCCGCACAACACGTTAAAGGCCGCCTCCCCTTTCGCACGAGCGCCGTGGATTTGTGCTTCTTCATGGGTTTCTGTGTTTTTTAATGATGACTCCGTGAGATGACGAGGGGGGGGGGGGGGGTGCTGCTGCATGATATGGAGATGAAACCTAGTAGATAGTTTGTTAATATTGCCAGAAACGACCTGATCTTGACCCCTAGCTGATTTACCTGATTTTGACTCGTAATAGAGGTTGTCTGATAACTAATTTTGACTGATAGCTGATTTTGACCAGTTGCTTATTTAAAGGATAACTGATTTGACTGGCTGGTAGCTGACTGGTAACTGGTGTTGACTGGTGGCGTCGGTGCTGTTCCCTCCCCGACCACAGAGTGGCGTCCCGGCTCAACGGGGCAGATCCTGTCCGACCTGGACCTGACCTCCCAGAAGGAGGGCCGGTGGAACGCATCAACCCCTGGCCCACTACAACGTGAGTACACCTGCATCCCTGTCAACACACACACACATGGACATATACTGTGTGTGTGTGTGTGTGTGTGTGTGTGTGTGTGTGTGTGTGTGTGTGTGTGTGTGTGTGTGGGGGGGGGGGGAGTGAGTGAGTGAGGGAGGGAGGGAGGGAGGGAGGCATGATGCACGGTAACTTTGAATGGCCCATAGAACCATCCAGCCAACCATCCAATGAGTGACCAATCAGACTGATTGATCCGAGCAGGGCTATGAAAACAAAAAAACAACAACAACGTTGCCCTCCATCTTCTTCCTTGACATCTGCTAGCCTCTACCTAGCGTAGCTCGCTAGCTTAGCGGTGTGGCCCACCCTAATCCCACTAATGGTCCTGAGTGTGTGTGTGTGTGTGTGTGTGTGTGTGTGTGTCTCTCCGCCCCTCCCGGCTTATCACCCTTCCCCCGCGCTCCTCTAGGGGGCGCTGGGGCCGCTGTCCACTATAAGATTGATCGGTGTTGTAAAAGCAACGCTAATCAGAGAGAGTGTTTCAGAAGTCGGTAGCCGTGGTCAATACCCAAACAAAAGCCAGACCAAACAGGGCAGTAAATAGTCCAATAAAGACCCCAATAAGACGTCAATAATACCGTCTGGCCTCCGCTGGTATTGATCGCGGTCGACTATTAAGTCTGCGGTGATGACGTAATGCTAGCGCTCACACGCAAATATTGTTTAGTCTTTGTTGTTGTTGATGTTGTTGTTGTTGTTGTTGTTGTCGTCCAGGTGAGGGACAACGCCACAGTGGTCCTGTCCAGGGTGACCAGCCAGTACAACTACGACCAGAACTCAGAGAACCACGAGGAGAGTAAGTGGTACAAATGTGCACACACTCAATCGCACATGCGCCGCGCACACACACACACACACACACACACACACACACAGGTGCACACACACACGCACCATACTCACACACAAACACACATTTGTGCGTATACACACTTGTGCACACACACACACACAGACTACACGCAACCACAAACACAGTCTCGCACACACACATATGCACACACTCACGCACCGATGCACACACATAATACACACACTCGCAAACTAAACTAACACACACACGGTACTAACACAGACACACACACACACGCATATCATTTGATAGCTTGGGGAGGGAGGGGCGAGGAACATGAATTAGAGATAAACTTTGAAATGTCTTTCTGTCCCCAAGGTTTTAGTCAGCAGCACGGCACTCATTACAGATGCTAATACGTCTGTTTTTATGTATAGCGTAGCGTGAGTACATTTTGATTCCGCACGCAATAAAAAAACATCCGCTTTTATCTGCTGTACGGTTGCTTAGTTATTTTCAAACGTTTCCACATGGGAATTTAGTCCCTCCTGTACTTCCTGTACAGTTCACAGCAAACCTTGCTATTTTTACCCCCCCCCCGCGCCCTCTCTGGTGTATATTGTTTTACATGAATAAATACGGGAAGTTTCGGGAGCAGAAATGTTTCCGAAATAAAGTTGAAAATAAAGTTGGAAAAACTAAACTCGGGGGGGCGAAACTTGTCGTTGTTGTTCGTTGTCAAGGAAACGCCCTGCTGGACGACGACAAGGTGTTCCACCTGGTGCGGCCCATGGACGAGATGGACGAGATCAAGTCGAAGCGCGGCAGCATCAAGGATAAGTCCATGACCAAAGCCATCACCGAGATCTACCTGACACGCCTGCTCTCCGTCAAGGTACCCGCAGCAAACCTCCTGCCACAGTGCCACGTTATGGGGCTTCTTTGGGGCTCCTGCAAGGACACAGGCAGGTAGTGGTCTTGGAAAGTCCGGTTTATTGCAAAGTTTGTTAAAATGGGAGACAGAGCAGGTGGTACATAGACGGCTGCCAGGTGAGGCTGTAGCCCCGCCCACCCCAGACTCTAACTGGGCCAGGTGAGGCTGTAGCCCCGCCCAACCCCAGACTCTAACTGGGCCAGGTGTGGCCAATTAAGCCAGCCACCAAACACACACACACACACACTCCCACAGTACCCTACACCCTTGCCATTCGTGCTACAGTCACAACCAGCAGGGGGGTGGCTAGGGTGCTCCACTACACTCCCGGGTGAAGGGTGCAGGGTTTGATTCCCCCCCCCGCTGTGTCTGAAGAAGCCTAACCTGTGGCTGTCCTTGCGCAAGATGTTCAGTGTTCACCTGGACTCTGCATAACCCCCCGCCTTCCCTCTGTGAACCCTTGCACTAACTTGCGTGTTTGTACGTCTTGGCATTATTAATAGTCCTTAGCATCAGTCCTTAGAACGGCACGTCTGCTCTTATCCCAGCTATTATACAGGCAACCTAGCAATTATGAAACTCGTTCTATTAACCTTGTAATTATGAATGCTTGAAACCTGCTCTATTCTTATCTTTATGCACCACGATGATATATTGCTGTCTCCTTCAATAAATGTACTCTTTGTAAGTCGCTTTGTATAAAAGAGTCCTAATGCCCTGAATGTCAACGTAAATGTCTGAAGCCTAGCCTGTAGGCACCCTTGAGCAAGAAGCCTGCTAACCCGTATATAACCTGCTCATTAATGACGTGAGTGCATGGGGTTTGAATTCCCGGTATTCAGCTAAATTAATAATAATAATTGGAAAGAAGAAAACAATGGGTGTGCATTGTTCAATGAATGAAGAGAGTAACACTTGAAATAAATAAATAAATCAACAGTAAAGTCAATAGAAAATGTTTGTTTCTTCTGTGAATATATTTGTTCCCGCTGACTGTGTCTCGAGAAGACCTGAGGCATCGGGATTCCGTGTTGGCTTCCACTCTCACACTGTGTGTGTGTTGTGTGTGTGTGTGTGTGTGTGTCTGTGTGTGTGTGTGTGTGTCGTGTGTGTGTGTGTGTGTGTGTGTGCGCGCGCGTCCTCACCCGTTTCCAGGGCACTCTCCAGCAGTTTGTGGACGACTTCTTCCGGAGCGTTCTGTGCTCCGGGGCGGTGGTGCCGCCAGCCATCAAGTACTTCTTCGACTTCCTGGACGAGCAGGCGCTGAAGCACGAGAACGTCGACGAGGAGACCATCCACATCTGGAAGACCAACAGGTGACGCATGTGTACACACACACACACACACACACACACACTTGTGCGCACACACACCACACACACACACACACACACACAAGCACACACACATGTGTATCCCTCTCCTAACCCCGGCACTAACTTGCGTGTTGTACGTCTTGGCATTAATAAATAGTACTTAGCATTAGATTAGCATTAGATGTTGGTACTGCACTCAGAATGGCACTTATGCTCTTATCCCAGCTATTATGCAGGCAACCTAGCAATTATGAAACTCATTCTATTAGCCTTGCAATCACGAATGCTTGAAACCAGTTCTATTTTTATCTTGGAACACAGTGATATATTGCTGTCTCTTTCACCAAATGTGCTCTTTGTAAGCCAAATGCCCGGGCATGTAAATGTAAATGTCAGGACGGCAGAGTTGCTCACCAGCTTCCGCAAAACACTCAAGACCCACCTGTTCAGAGTTCACCTGGACTCTGAATAAACTCTCCCCCCCCCCGCCCCACCTTCCCTCTCCTAACCCTAGCACTAACTTGAGTGTTTGTGTGTCATGGCATTATTAATAGTACTTAGCATTGTGTGGCATATTGTATATTCTTAGATGTTGGTAAAGCACTCAGAATGTCACGTCTGCTCTTATCTCAGCTATTATGCAGGCAACCTAGCAATTATGAAACTCGTTCTGTTAACCTTGCAACTATGAATGCTTGAAACCTGCTCTATTCTTATCTTTATGCACCACAGTGATATATTGCTGTCTCCCTTTCAACATATGTACCCTTTGTAAGTCGCTTCGGCTAAAAGCGTCTGCCAAATGGCATCAATGTAAGTGTAAATGTAAATATATACACACGAGGGCTGTGCGGATTATGTCATAATTGTCTGACCTGACGGTGATCAAAATCGGATAGCCGCCAGAACCGCTGTCACCGCAAAGCTTTCTGTGTCAATCTCCTCCTCGCTCCTTTCGTCAAAATAAGTGCTCTGGTGTTCACATGCGGCACTCACTGTTCCAAAGAAGGAGGAGGGGGAGGAGGAGGGGGGAGGAGAGGGGAGGAGAGGAGATGAGTGGAGGGGAGAGGAGAGAGAGAGAGTTTGGCATAATTGAAGTGTAATATTATTGGACACGACATTAAGAATATTGCACATGATGATCAGAGGAGATGAGAGGTAGTGTTATAGATAGTATTTATAGACAACATGATAATAATAATAATAATAATAATATAGCACATGATAGAGGATTGCACATGATTATTGACAGTAATATTAATATTGCACATTATATTGCTGTGTTCATTGTCCTGTATTTGAACTGTCCGTTATAGAGTTTGATGGCCACAGGCATAAAGGACCTCCTGTGGCGTTCTGTGGTGCACCTCGGTAATCTCAGTCTGGCTTTGGACGTTTAAATCAAAATAATCATTCGAAAATAAATCCTCATCCGTCGAGAGACGTGATAGCGACGATCGCGCTTTTACTGTGGAGTTGGGGCGAGCCGGTAAGCAGTGTGTGAGTAGCCGTCCCCTCAAACTCTGTAAGCTTAAATAAAGTTAAGACGTGAGGAAATATAATCCGGCGGATCACGGTGTGAATTGAGCGGCGTTTCAACAACGTGCCTCCGGAGCGACGAGCACAGCCGAGCGGCGTTCAAGCCTTCGGTGGGAGAAGGAGGTCGTTCGTACATCCATGGTTATGTAAGGGATAATCAACCGACGAGTAGGTGTTATACAACGATTTTAAGGCGCAGCGAGGCGGCAAAGAACCACCCGGGGTGAAGCGGAGGGTGGTTGCCTCCCCCCCAAGTGCCTCAAAAACGCGCACCTGCAAGTTGATTATCCCGCTTATACCGTGGTCATTAGTCGGCAATATCAAATAAATGCATTCATACATTTTTGATTCAAGTTTTGCACTCAAAATCTAAAGGTTATGAAGCCCTTGGATCTTACCTTTGTCATGACAAGAAAAATTGTCCCTTTTACAACCAAGCCAGTTTCGTCACGGTGTACAATCACAACGGGGTGAGATAAGCAAAGGCTATGGCTCCATCGCCGTAACTTGTCGATGGGTGTTCACCTTGTGAATACTCTGACTTTCACAAAGACCACGCGTATCATGTTCTATATCTCATTAACACAGGTAAGAAGACGGAAGAATACAGGACACCTGACATGACCGCAGTGAAGAGCGTGGTTGGACAATTGTGAAGTTGTTTAAACGTTGGTTAATTAGGCCTATTATAGCATGGCCTAATTCTCACGCCATGAGTCTTGGGATAGGTCTTGAGACAGGTCTTGGGATAGGTCTTGAGACAGGTCTTGAGATAGGTCTTGAGACAGGTCTTGAGACAGGTCTTGAGATAGGTCTAGAGATAGGTCTTGAGATAGGTCTTGAGATAGGTCTTGAGACAGGTCTTGAGAAAGGTCTTGAGATAGGTCTTGAGATAGGTCTTGAGATAGGTCTTGAGACAGGTCTTGAGACAGGTCTTGAGATAGGTCTTGAGACAGGTCTTGAGATAGGTCTTGAGATAGGTCTTGAGACAGGTCTTGAGAAAGGTCTTGAGACAGGTCTTGAGACAGGTCTTGAGACAGGTAGACAGGGTCTTGAGACAGGTCTTGAGAGGTCTATAGGTCTTGAGATACGAGACAGGTCTTGAGATAGGTCTTGAGACAGGTCTAGAGATAGGTCTTGAGACAGGTCTTGAGATAGGTCTTGAGATAGGTCTTGAGACAGGTCTAGAGATAGGTCTTGAGACAGGTCTGAGATAGGTCTTGAGTCAGGTCTTGAGACAGGTCTAGAGATAGGTCTTGAGTCAGGTCTACAGATATGTCTAGAGATAGGTCTTGAGCTAGGTCTAGCAAAATTGTGTCGGGAGGGAACTTGTTTTGGTGGAAACAATTGCACTTGGGGAGGTGAACCCTGCCATTAAAACGACAAAATCCCCACAAAACAAACCACCACATAAAACAGGAGACGAGACGAGTGTCGACTATGCGATACGACTTTTACTTTCCGCTTTTACTGTTGACTGTTTTACGCTGCGACGGGGAAAACGGTAACACACAGATAGCTGAAGGGGAGGAGAAGTCTGAGTGAAATAGTCGGCGACTGGCAGGCTTATCTCCGCAGCCTGCATCCTTTCAGCCAGACTAGCACACCCCGAATCACACACACACACACACACACACACACACACACACACAAACACACAGACTCTCTCTCACAACACACACAATTGACACACACACACACACACACACAGACAGACACACACACCTTTCTACAAAGGCAGGTTTGCTTTTAATATTTGTTTTTTGTTTCAAAGAAGCAGATGTCCCTTTTTTTATTATACACGGACAACCTGTCTTTCACACACACACACACACACACACAGACACACAGAGGCACACACACACACACACACACACACACACACACACACACACACACACACACACACAAACAGCAGTTTGGAACTGGCAGGCACGACTGTCGCGCCACAAGTGTAACTCCCTGAGACAAACCCTCTCACAAAAGTATTGGAGGCAACTTATCCACGGAAAAAACGTCTGAATACCAATGCACATTTTCAGCTCGGTTTGGTTATCATTTGCGAGTCCCCCGTGCCCCCCCCAACCACCCCGCGTGACATTTTTAAGTGCATAAATTATTGTCACGTCTGGCGTGGAGGGCGGGAGGGGGGCAGGAGGGGGGAGGAGCCGAGTCGATGGCGGTGATTGACGCTAGGCTGTCAAGTGAGCCGCGGCGGGCGGGCGGGCGGGCGGGCGGGCGGAGGGGACGGGAAGAGACGTTTAATTACTTATTTTCTCTCCACGCCACGTCTACTAGTCTCCTCCTTCCCTCCCTGCCATCCCTCCCTCCCTCTCTCTCTGTTTATCGAATCAGCCAAGAGACACCTATGAAATTATAAACTGGGGTGGTGCGCGTGTGCATGTGTGTGTGCGTGTGTGTGTGTGTGTGTGCGTGTGTGTGTGTGTGTGTGTGTCTGTCTATCAACCGGCATCAGCAAACAAACATGGTAATGACGTCCCCAGGTGACTTAATTGTATCATTATAACACGTTTTGCTTTTCCGGAAGCTTCTGTTGTACTCCGCGCGCGGCATCTGTTCCCCGGAGGAGTCTTGACGGGGTATGAATTTTTATACACTCGCAGCTTCCCCGCCCGCCCGCCGCCCGCCCGCCCTCCCCGGTGGTTCGAACTGCCTCGGAAGTCATACTTATTCAGGAAGGGTTAGAATCCTCTTCCTCCACGGAATCTTATTAGTTTGGTGCTTTTTTTTGGGGGGGGACTTGTCTTCCCGGGTTTGTGTATTCCGAATTAGAGATTAGCGGGATAAATTGTGCGTTAGTAAGGCCTGCGGCTCCTCGCTCCTCGCCGACGCTGTTGTTGTTCTGTTCTGTTCGGTTCGGGACGACTTCAAAAGGTGGGAAATCGCGCGGCTGATTCTTGACCGCCTGTAATCGACGTTCATTAGGACGCCGGCCACGATCCATTTAGCAAACGCTCCTTCATCTCGCCTCCCGTTTGGAGAGCCGACAAAGGCCTTTTCTTTTAGGGTGTAATTATTTATTTCCACTGAGCTGCTCTTGTGGTGTTGATGGAGGAGGAGGAGGAGGAAACCGGAATCATGTGAAATTGCTGATTTATTCGTTTGAAATAAGCAAAAGCAGGGAAGTGCTTGAGAGTGATCTGACACCAACAACATGAAACGCTCTGATCATTTTTTCACGCGACACGCTGCTTTTATCTCGTTTAACGCTCAGTCGCGCCTCCCATGCACCCCGAGTCTCCGCACCGCTAATGAACCGGGCGGCCTCCTCCACCGCCGCCGCCACCACCACCACCTCCACCCGTCACATCACATCATTAAACGAAGGGTGTATGGATGGACGGCACGTTCTCCACTCTTGCGAGAATGTATTCACGCATCCTCTGCCCGCCCCGCTCTGCACCACCCTGACCTTATAACGCCCTCCTCCTCCTCCACCACAACCTCCTCCTCTCCTGCCTCTCCTCCACCCCAACCGCCTTCTCCTTCTCCTCCACCACCACCACCAACACCACCCTAACCATATCCTCCTTCCCTCGCTATCCTCCACCTTCACCCCAACTGTATTCTCCTACACCACCACCCCCAACCATAATCATAACCTCCACCTCCTTCACCCCCACCTTATCCTCCTCCTCCACCACCCCCACCTTATCCTCCTCCTCCACCACCCCCACCTTATCCTCCTCCTCCACCACCCCCATCTTATCCTCCTCCACCACCCCCATCTTATCCTCCTCCACCACCCCCACTTACCTCCTCCACCACCACCCACCTTACCTCCTCCTCCACCACCCTCACCACCACTCCCCCCTCCTCCATCCACCACCACCCCACCTATCCTCCTCCTCCACCACCACCCCCACCTTATCTTCCTCCTCCACCACCACCCCCACCTTACACTCCAACCTCCTCCTCCTCCTCCACCACCTTATCTTCCTCCTCCTCCACACACCACCCCCACCTCTATACTCCTACCCCTCCTCCACCACCACACCACCCCCACCTCATCATCCTGCTCCTCCGCCCCACAGCCTCCCCCTGCGGTTCTGGGTGAACATCCTGAAGAACCCCCACTTCATCTTCGACGTGCACGTGACGGAGGTGGTGGACGCCTCGCTGCACGTCATCGCCCAGACCTTCATGGACGCCTGCACCAAGACCGAGCACAAGCTCAGCAGGGTGAGTGGGGGGGGGGGGGAGGAGAATAAGGGAGGGGAGGGAGGGAGGGAGGTAGGGAGGCAGGGGGGAGAGCAGAAAAGCTAACCCCCCCCCCCCTCGACGGGAAGCGAAGGTGATTCTTGTGGGTTGACGAGGGTTGACTGTATTTGAAATGTCAGCGTTTTCACAGAGAAGCATGTCTTTTCTCTTACACCCCCCCCCCCCCCACCCCCACAGGACTCGCCAAGTAATAAACTACTCTATGCAAAGGAGATTTCAACCTATAAGAAGATGGTGGATGAGTAAGTTGCCTTCATTGCAAAACGGTTTTTTTTTGTAGCTTTTGTCTACAATGTCGGCAGTAGGATGAATGTACCGCCATCATAACCTAATTGTCAAACTGTGCGTGTGTATGTGTGTGTGTGTGCGTGTGTGTGTGTGTGTGATGTGTGTGTGTGTGTGTGTGTGTGTGTGTGTGTGTGCTCCAGCTATTACAAGGGCATCAGGCAGATGGTGCCTGTCAGCGACCAGGACATGAACACTCATCTGGCCGAGGTGTCTCGGGTGAGAGTGCCCCCCCCCCCTCTCTCATCGTGCTCCACAAATATACACGACCACTCACCTTCTGTTCGTGTCACGTCAGGACACTTTAGTGTATTTTGTCAATCTCTGTGTGTGTGTGTGTGTGTGTGTGTGTGTGTGTGTGTCCATGAATAAATTGTATCGTAAAAAAAATGAAAGAAATACACACTAATCATCTTGGCATTATTATGGTACTTAGCCTTAGCTTAGCATATTGTATGTTCTTAGATGTTGGTAGACGTCTGCTCTTATCCCGGCTATTTATGCAGACGACCTAGCAATTATAAAACTCGTTCTGTTTGCCTCGTAACTATCGAACTATGAATGCTCGAAACCTGCTCTGTTCTTATCTTTATGTACCACAGTGATATATTGCTGTCTCTCCTTCAACAAATGTACTCTTTGTAAGTCGCTTTGGATAAAAGCGTCTGCCAAATGCCCTAAATGTAAATGTAAATGTATTAGGTAGATCATGTTGATACAATTTTTTATATCATATGTATTGTTTATTCTTTTAAAGGTCCTGTATGTAAGAATAATGAATCCGTTCAGGGACTACATGTAGGATTTTACAGCACAAATCACTTTAAATTGCCAGTTTGTGAGCAGGTTGTGGTTGAAGTTAAAACATGAGAGCTTCCCCGACTCTCTCTGTTGCGTAGAACAGCTTTTGGGCTGATTTCTCTTATATTTGAGTCGGGTCGGATTTCGCAGGAAAAAGGAACAAAGTGACACTGTAATTAAATGTATACAAGGTATTATGATGAGAACATTGGTTTCTGATTGTTATTGTCTCAACCCACGGAGCTCAGAATATTGTACCTTTAACTCCATTTATATGAACTATAATCATATTTGGTGTAAAGTCTCTCTCTCCGAGTTGACACTGCTGTAATGTATTGTGGGCTTCTTCTCCTTCTCCAGTCTCACACAGACAAACTGAACACACAAGTGGCTCTGCATCAGCTCTACCAGTATGCCAGCAAATACTACGACGGGGTAGGTGACTCATCTCTCTCTCTCCTCTCTCTCTCTCTCTCTCTCTCTCTCTCTCTCTCTTCCTCTCTCTCTCTCTCTCTCTCTCTCTCTCTCTCTCTCTCTCTCTCTCTCCGCTCTCTCTCTCTCTCCCTCTCCTTCTCTCTCTCTCCTACACGAGAACTGAATGCACTACTGCACCACCAAATATTGTACTTTTATCAGCTAGAGGAGTGGGTGATGTTGTGTTTGTTGGCTGCTCGTGTGCCTTCTACGATATGCACCACAGTGATATATTGCTGTCTCCCTTTCAACATATGTACCCTTTGTAAGTCGCTTCGGATAAAAGCGTCTGCCAAATGCCCTCAATGTAAGTGTAAATGTAAATATATACACACGAGGGCTGTGCGGATTATGTCATAATTGTCTGACCTGACGGTGATCAAAATCGGATAGCCGCCAGAACCGCTGTCACCGCAAAGCTTTCTGTGTCAATCTCCTCCTCGCTCCTTTCGTCAAAATAAGTGCTCTGGTGTTCACAGGCGGCACTCACTGTTCCAAAGAAGGAGGAGGGGGGAGGAGGGGGGAGGAGAGGGGAGAGGAGATAGGAGATGAGTGGAGGGGAGAGGAGAGATAGAGTTTGGCATAATTGAAGTGTAATATTATTGGACATGACATTAAGAATATTGCACATGATGATGAGAGGAGATGAGAGGTAGTGTTATAGATAGTATTTATAGACAACATGATAATAATAATAATAATATAGCACATGATAGAGTATTGCACATGATGTTGGACAGTAATATTAATATTGCACTTAATATTGCTGTGTTCATTGTCCTGTATTTGAACGTTATAGAGTTTGATGGCCACAGGCAGAAAGGACCTCCTGTGGCGTTCTGTGGTGCACCTCGGTAATCTCAGTCTGGCTTTGGACGTTTAAATCTAAATAATCATTCGAAAATAAATCCTCATCCGTCGAGAGACGTGATAGCGACGATCGCGCTTTACTGTGGAGTTGGAGCGAGCCGGTAGCAGTGTGTGAGTAGCCGTCCCCCTCAAACTCTGTAAGCTTAAATAAAGTTAAGACGTGAGGAAATATAATCCGGCGGATCACGGTGTGAAAACGGACTGAATTGAGCGGCGTTTCAACAACGTGCCTCCGGAGCGACGAGTACAGCCGCGCGGCGTTCAAGCCTTCAGTGGGAGAAGGAGGTCGTTCGTACATCCATGGTTATGTAAGGGATAATCAACCGACGAGTAGGTGTTATACAACGATTTTAAGGCGCAGCGAGGCGGCAAAGAACCACCCGGGGTGAAGCGGAGGGTGGTTGCCTCCCCCCCCAAGTGCCTCAAAAACGCGCACCTGCAAGTTGATTATCCCGCTTATACCATGGTCATTAGTCGGCAATATCAAATAAATGCATTCATACATTTTGATTCAAGTTTTGCACTCAAAATCGAAAGGTTATGAAGCCCTTGGATCTTACCTTTGTCACGACAAGAAAAATTGTCCCTTTTACAACCAAGCCAGTTTCGTCACAGTGTAAATCACAACGGGGTGAGATAAGCAAAGGCTATGTATGGCTCCATCGCCGTAACTTGTCGATGGGTGTTCACCTTGTGAATACTCTGACTTTCACAAAGACCACGGTATCATGTTCTATATCTCATTACAACAGGTAAGAAGACGGAAGAACAGGACACCTGACATGACCGCAGTGAAGAGCGTGGTTGACAATTGTGAAGTTGTTTAACGTTGGTTAATTAGGCCTATTAATAGCATGGCCTGATTCTCACGCCATGCGTCTTGGGATAGGTCTTGAGACAGGTCTTGAGACAGGTCTTGAGATAGGTCTTGAGACAGGTCTTGAGACAGGTCTTGAGACAGGTCTTGAGATAGGTCTTGAGACAGGTCTTGAGATAGGTCTAGAGATAGGTCTTGAGATACTTCTTGAGACAGGTCTAGAGATAGGTCTTGAGACAGGTCTAGAGATAGGTCTTGAGACAGGTCTTGAGATAGGTCTTGAGATAGGTCTTGAGACAGGTCTAGAGATAGGTCTTGAGACAGGTCTAGAGATAGGTCTTGAGACAGGTCTTGAGATAGGTCTTGAGATAGGTCTTGAGACAGGTCTAGAGATAGGTCTTGAGATAGGTCTTGAGACAGGTCTAGAGATAGGTCTTGAGACAGGTCTTGAGACAGGTCTTGAGATAGGTCTTGAGACAGGTCTAGAGATAGGTCTTGAGACAGGTCTTGAGACAGGTCTTGAGAAAGTTCTTGAGATAGGTCTTGAGACAGGTCTAGAGATAGGTCTTGAGTCAGGTCTAGAGATAGGTCTAGAGATAGGTCTTGAGATAGGTCTAGAAAATTGTGTCGGGTCAGGATGGTTTTGGTGGAAACAATTGCACTTGGGGAGGTGCCTAAGAACGTTAAAACGACAAAA
>PIJE02002252.1:60645-63145 GCA_002895965.2 Coryphaenoides rupestris
GGTCTAGAAAGTCTTGGATAGGTCTTGAGACTCTTGATACAGGTCTATAGGTCTTGAGACAGGTCTTGAGATAGGTCTTGAGATAGGTCTTGAGACAGGTCTTGAGACAGGTCTTGAGATAGGTCTTGAGACAGGTCTTGAGATAGGTCTTGAGACAGGTCTTGAGATAGGTCTTGAGATAGGTCTTGAGACAGGTCTTGAGACAGGTCTTGAGACAGGTCTTGAGACAGGTCTTGAGATAGGTCTTGAGACAGGTCTTGAGATAGGTCTTGAGACAGGTCTTGAGATAGGTCTTGAGATAGGTCTTGAGATAGGTCTTGAGACAGGTCTAGAGATAGGTCTTGAGTCAGGTCTTGAGACAGGTCTAGAGATAGGTCTTGAGTCAGGTCTACAGATATGTCTAGAGATAGGTCTTGAGCTAGGTCTAGCAAAATTGTGTCGGGAGGGAACTTGTTTTGGTGGAAACAATTGCACTTGGGGAGGTGAACCCTGCCATTAAAACGACAAAATCCCCACAAAACAAACCACCACATAAAACAGGAGACGAGACGAGTGTCGACTATGCGATACGACTTTTACTTTCCGCTTTTACTGTTGACTGTTTTACGCTGCGACGGGGAAAACGGTAACACACAGATAGCTGAAGGGGAGGAGAAGTCTGAGTGAAATAGTCGGCGACTGGCAGGCTTATCTCCGCAGCCTGCATCCTTTCAGCCAGACTAGCACACACACTATACACACACACACACACACACACACACACTATACACACACACACACACACACACTCTCTCTCACAACACACACAAATTGACACACACACACACACACACACAGACAGACACACACACCTTTCTACAAAGGCAGGTTTGCTTTTAATATTTGTTTTTTGTTTCAAAGAAGCAGATGTCCCTTTTTTTATTATACACGGACAACCTGTCTTCACACACACACACACACACACACACACACAGACACACACACAGAAACACACACACACACACACACACACACACACACACACACACACACACACACACAACGGAAAGAGGCACTGCGCCAAAGTGTAACTCCCTGAGACAAACCCTCTCACAAAAGTATTGGAGGCAACTTATCCACGGAAAAAACGTCTGAATACCAATGCACATTTTCAGCTCGGTTTGGTTATCATTTGCGAGTCCCCCGTGCCCCCCCCAACCACCCCGCGTGACATTTTTAAGTGCATAAATTATTGTCACGTCTGGCGTGGAGGGCGGGAGGGGGGCAGGAGGGGGGAGGAGCCGAGTCGATGGCGGTGATTGACGCTAGGCTGTCAAGTGAGCCGCGGCGGGCGGGCGGGCGGGCGGGCGGAGGGGACGGGAAGAGACGTTTAATTACTTATTTTCTCTCCACGCCACGTCTACTAGTCTCCTCCTTCCCTCCCTGCCATCCCTCCCTCCCTCTCTCTCTGTTTATCGAATCAGCCAAGAGACACCTATGAAATTATAAACTGGGGTGGCGTGTGTGTGTGCGTGTGTGCGTGCGCGTGTGTGTGTGTCTGTCTATCAACCGGCATCAGCAAACAAACATGGTAATGACGTCCCCAGGTGACTTAATTGTATCATTATAACACGTTTTGCTTTTCCGGAAGCTTCTGTTGTACTCCGCGCGCGGCATCTGTTCCCCGGAGGAGTCTTGACGGGGTATGAATTTTTATACACTCGCAGCTTCCCCGCCCGCCCGCCGCCCGCCCGCCCTCCCCGGTGGTTCGAACTGCCTCGGAAGTCATACTTATTCAGGAAGGGTTAGAATCCTCTTCCTCCACGGAATCTTATTAGTTTGGTGCTTTTTTTTGGGGGGGGGGGGACTTGTCTTCCCGGGTTTGTGTATTCCGAATTAGAGATTAGCGGGATAAATTGTGCGTTAGTAAGGCCTGCGGCTCCTCGCTCCTCGCCGACGCTGTTGTTGTTCTGTTCTGTTCGGTTCGGGACGACTTCAAAAGGTGGGAAATCGCGCGGCTGATTCTTGACCGCCTGTAATCGACGTTCATTAGGACGCCGGCCACGATCCATTTAGCAAACGCTCCTTCATCTCGCCTCCCGTTTGGAGAGCCGACAAAGGCCTTTTCTTTTAGGGTGTAATTATTTATTTCCACTGAGCTGCTCTTGTGGTGTTGATGGAGGAGGAGGAGGAGGAGGAGGAGTCAACCGGAATCATGTGAAATTGCTGATTTATTCGTTTGAAATAAGCAAATGCAGGGAAGTGCTTGAGAGTGATCTGACACCAACAACATGAAACGCTCTGATCATTTTTTCACGCGACACGCTGCTTTTATCTCGTTTAACGCTCAGTCGCGCCTCCCATGCACCCCGAGTCTCCGCACCGCTAATGAACCGGGCGGCCTCCTCCACCGCCGCCGCCACCACCACCACCTCCACCCGTCACATCACATCATTAAACGAAGGGTGTATGGATGGACGGCACGTTCTCCACTCTTGCGAGAATGTATTCACGCATCCTC
>PIJE02002252.1:65645-71068 GCA_002895965.2 Coryphaenoides rupestris
ACAGTGAGTTTCAGATGCAGGTCGTTAAGGGCTGGTTAGCAGTAGATGTCAGTATGTGCTCTTGCTCGGGGATGCTGCCTACAGGTAGGCTGTGAGCTTCAGGGGATTGGGACCCGGTACGTCCTTTTCACCCTAAGCAGCACTGATGTGTCGTCGGCATCCTACCCTCCTTCTTCTTCTAGCCTGATGTCACCCTTTCTCTCTCTGCCTGGCACATCATCATCAATCATCATCATCCACACATGATGGGAGAGGGCCGCACGCCGCATACTGAAGACTCAAGGTTTGGACTACATGAGAGGGGCCCCTCGTCATGTAAACAGATGCTGCGTGCGGTGGTGTCCTGCAGTCCCCCACGTGAAGAGGCAAAAATTGCTGCAAAAAACATCAATTAAGCACTGACTGCTAAGAATAAACGGCAAGAAAGATGTGTTGGTGGTGGTGGTGGTGGAGGGGGGCTGGGTGGGTGGTGCAAGATGAAGGGATGACTGGGAACGGGGAGATGGGGGTGAGGGTGGGGATTGGTGGGGGGGGGGTGGGGGTGTCTCATCTGGGCCGCTTCGTAAACCCTCGACGCCCGGGTGGAGATATCCAAAGACGGAGCGGGGGCCCGTGGGTGGAGGCGGTAACTCGTAGCCGAGCGGAGAGATCCGCTCGCAGATATCCAACCCAGAGGAACGGAACAGAGAGGCTCCGCCAAGAGTGATTATGCTTGATTATCACAGGCTTCTCCTTCCTTGCGTCTTTCACACACACACACAACGCACACGCGCACACACACACACACACACACACACACAAGTTATCTTGGGTGATCCTGTACCTCTATCCCACAGATGGAAATTACTGTATAGACTTTTAAAGGAAGGCCTATGCTCTATATTACCTTGTGGGGAGTATGCTTATTGCTATTGATAAGACTATGAGGTACAGTATATGTATCCTACGGTTCAATACCACACACATATTTCACAAAAGTGTATTAAATAAAACATATATTAGTATTTTTCCCAGAAGTTGGTAAGTCTTTTGCTTCAGGCTCTGCAGCTATATAGTCTCTGGACAAGGGGAAGGGTTAGCAAGCCACAAGAAGTTGGGTTTACATGACAAGCGTGCTGCAGTGTCCCTCCACACGCTCTGATCATGGCGTGTGGCGCGTAGAGGCCATCAACATAACAAACGGCATTGCTGCGAAAATACACACACTGTTGGGAGATCTTCAGTGACTTGTGTGGAGGTCAGGGCCTCTGTCCATGGTTCTGAATCTGTGTGAACCTGTGTTGCCTTTTGCCCTCAATAATCTTTGTTAATATTATATTCATCTTTATTCAAATGTATATTTTGATGTGCAATGCAAAAAGACACCACCTTACAGTCTTTTTCCTTTTAATGTGCCCATTGCCTAAAAAATGTCAAGGCTTTATACATAGGTTGATTTCACACGACACACAAATGTGACAGCCACCCATTAAATTCCTCAGTGTGAGGCAGATGTCTCCCCAGTAATCTCCACCGTCGGGTTTCGGCAGCATGATTATTACACAGCGTAGCCTACTATTTCCGTGTGAATAGGAGGTTTAGCGTTAAAAGCACTCACTGTGAGAATGACATCTCTGTACTTCAGCGGGAAATCTTATTATTAATAACAGTATTCATGGTGCACTCCTCAAGCAAGAAGAACAAAGTGCTTTCCAAGGTGAGGAAATTCAAAAAAGACAAGCAATATCAATGGAATATGTGCATACACAACAACACATATACATATGAATACATGGAACATAAAAATGAATTCCGAAAAGCTAATATGAAACCCTAAGTCTAAACCAACCAATGAACCCCAACCCTAATATGAAACCCTAACTCTGAAGCAAACCTAATATGAAACCCTAATCATAATATGAGACACTAATATGAACCCTAACCCTAATATGAGACACTATTATCGAAAACCCTAATATGAAACCCTAAACCCACATTTGAAATCCTAAAATCAAACCCTAATATGAAACCCTAACCATAAAACTAAACCCTAAATTTGGAAACCCTAACCCTAATATGAGACCATTATATGACAACCTGAACCCTAAAACCAACCCCTAATATGAAACCCTAACCCTAAAACCAAACCAGTAGTTGGGGGAAAGTTGAAACTCACACAGTTGAACTCCACACAGCCAGAGGTGGGAGGTGAGTGGACCAGGTTTTTTTTTAACTTTATAAAACTTTAAACTACCGTATTTACCGTGAATGAATCAATCCGTAATCATTCCCCTTCTTCCTCGACAGTGTGCTGGACGTTAACATCATGGTTACTTTGTGTGGTATTAGCCTACTCGCCATACTCCATTAAGCCCACTGGGACAGTTGGACATTTTGCTTTGACATAATGCAGTTCCAAGTGTCTTCTGTGCTCACACCGTGAAGGGGGAAGCATGTCTGACGAGCCTCCGAGGCCCTCATCATCATCAGGACAGTGATGTGGGATCAAGTTAAAGAGATAAATAGTGTACAATAAGCTTGCACATGGAGTAGAGATGACATTATCTCTGCTTGTAATGTAATGTAAAACCTCCCCTATTGTTATGCACTGAAGCTTGATGATAGAGATGCTGAGGGATCACAAAGGGTCGGCTAAGTTAAGTTCGTTGAATTTAGTTCATTATAATTGGCATCATTTTAATTGAATTACTGATTATTACTGAATTATTGAACTATTTAAATCTATTTTTTTCATTTTTGTGTTCATATGCATGCTAAAAAAAAGCAAGATATTAAGGGCAAACGATTGTGACGTCACTACCGCTGATTTAAATACGGCGACTCCAGCGCGAAACTATTGTTGCCGGAAGTGAGAACGGCCAAGTGACACCGGGATCCACCAATCACCGCGACAGCCGTGCGGTATCGACCAATCACCGGGGCGCGTGTGCAGCGAGTGTCCGCAGTTCCGCAGCACCGCGTCCAATCAGATGTCGTGTGTCATTTTTATTTTTGGTCCAGCCCAACGAGCGGCCTCACGTTGGTGTGGTTTGGTGGTTGTGGCGGCGGCACTGCGTAATACGATGCTAATACAACGCACAGGAATGGAATGTAAAAACACGCAGTAATACCCGTAGTAATACACGTGTACATGTAGAGAGAATTACTCATGAACCCCTGAATGCGCAGTCATAAAGAAATAGTCCTAAAATAAACGCTGACGGGTACAATGGACAGCTGCAGGCGGATGGGGAGCTAGGCTGCTAACGTAAGGACGCTGTTACAGTTGAATTATATATTCATTCATATTAATTCGGTGACATTTTGTAAGTCGCCATAGTGCAAGGCTGTATTCTTCATAATCCAATCAGATTCATCATTCCAACTTTCATTCATTCCAGATCATATTCATTCTTTCCAGATCATATTCTTACATTCTAGATCATATTCTTACTTTCTAGATCATATTCATACACTCCAGATCATATTCATACACTCCAGGTCATATTATTACATTCTAGATCATATTCATTCATTCTAGATCATATTCTTACATTCCAGATCATATTATTACATTTCTAGATTCATATTCTTACATTCTAGATCAGTATTCATACACTCCAGATCATATTCATAGCACTCCAGATCCATATTAATCATTCTAGATCATATTCATACACTCAGATCATTATAGATCATATTCATACATTCCAGATCATATTCATACACTCCAGATCATATTCATTCATTCTAGATCATATTCATACACTCCAGATCATATTCATACACTCCAGATCCATACCGTTTTCCTTTCTCTATTTTCATTGTATAGGATAGAGGCCGCCAGTATGTATTCCACAGCAAATGGCGCCCTCGGGGTTAATGGCAGTGATGACAGCATCACGGAGCTGCTGGGCACGTTGTGCGACTGCAGCATCTCCGGGGTGTCATGGAAACGCCGCGCCCTGGGGTGCCTTTCGAAGGAGGGTGCCCGCAAGGCCCTCAAGAAGCGTGCCTACGGTGCCCTGCTGTCCAAGCTCTTCCAACCCGCCGGCACCTGTAAGGGCACTGCGTCCGGGCCAGCCACCGCTAACACCCCGCCCAGAAAACAAAGTCTGATGATCTCCTTCGACCTCCGCGTGGCCGGATGCCGGGAGGAAGCGGAGAGGCTGGAGGAGCTGCTCGGAGCCCTGCCCGAGGGCGACGCCGCGGACCCCGTCCTGGAGCTCCTGGTGCACTTGGCCGGCTCGGCCGCCCCGCCGCCCGCCTCGTTCGGCAGGGACTACATGAGGCGGGAGAGGCCCGTGCTGCGGAGGCCGCCGCTGGAGGGCTACCAGAGCGAGGAGCTGCAGAGGCTGGAGGCCCACGCCTGGAGCCTGGTGTGCGGCGAGGAGTGGAGGTCTCTGGGAGGCCTCTGTGGCACGCTGGGCCAAATGGACGCCGTACCAGGCACGGGGCTGCAGGCGCTGAGGACGAAGTTGGAGGTGGAGGAGAGGTTCCAGAAGGAGACCAGGCTGTCGCTGTTTGGTGCACTGCAGCACACGCGGACCTCAGACCTGCACATCAGGCTGGACCTGCCTCCTGTACCTAGTAATGCAGATGTTACTGGGCTGGCCATCAAGGTAGGACGTTTTCCTGTCACTAAACTAAAAGTAATGATGATGATGATGTGATAATTGAGGTCATTAGGCACAACTTCTTGTCGTTCTACTTTTTTCCCCACAGACTCTAATCCAGTACTATTGGTTCTTTCTTTGCAGGTCCCAAACTGTTTTGATCAGTCGGAAGATGAGGGTTTTCAGTCGGCCTCCAACTTGACCCCAGACTCTCAGTCGGAGCCCAGCCCGAGCCCTGAGTTTGATATGTGGGAGGCTCTCTCCTCGTTCGAGCCCGGGAAACGCCGCTGCTGGGAGTCCGTCGGCTGGTGAGGAATTTGGCAAATGTTCTCAAAGTTAGATATTAAGTAGCAGACCCGGTGTTTCACTTCTGTAGTTGAACGTTTTTACTTGAATAATTATTAAACAGCAGATTATTTTGCACTTTTAAGCACTTTAGACCAAAAATGAAGTTTGAAGATTCTGATTGGCCCAGAGAATTAATATTTGATGTTGCCCTTAATTACACTGAAGTGGCATTTCCACACTGCTTCTTTCGTCCTAGAAGGATAAGGAAGCTTTTAAGCTTTTTATCTAAACTTTTATCCAGAGTGACTGACAATGAATTCAGATTAAAGCAGTCCCAAATACATAATTTCAAGCTTCAATATCCGTTTAAATTTCCGAATGAATATTCTGAATATTCAGAGGAGAAAAAAGAGTCAAGTCATTGTGCATATCTTTCCCTGCTTGAATCGGAGCACGACTGCAGAATCCCTTCTCATCTCGACGATGTTAGTAACGCTAAAAGTGAAATTACAATTTTTGGCTCAGCCCTAAATTACGATA
>PIJE02002253.1:2500-17500 GCA_002895965.2 Coryphaenoides rupestris
AATGGAACAAATTCCTTCTACTCTTGTGTGTGTTGTGTGTGTGTGTGTGTGTGTGTGTGATGTAGTGTGTGTGTGTGTGTGTGTGTGTGTGTGTGTGTGTGTGTCGTCATGTGTGTGTGTGTGTGTGTGTAATAATGACGTGGGTGTATGTGTGTGTCCAATAATGACTGTATGTGTGCTACATGTTAATATCGTAGTCTGTGTGTGCACAACATGTTAATATCAATCTCTGGCATGTCATGTGTTTTCTTGTGGGTGGTGTGGTTGTGTGTGACTATACATGACATGACGCACGGAGGTGATGTGGTGTATGTGTTTCTGTGTGTGTGTGTGTTTGTGAGATGACATGCGCGTGTGTGTGTGTGTATATGTGTGTGCACGCCCGTGGGTGTGGGTGTGCACGTCCGAGTCTGCGGTGTGCCATTCTATTTAAAATCTCACTTAGTGGAGCCAGGTGGGTGGCAATGATGGCGTTCGCGGTGGTGGTGGTGGTGGTAGTGGTGGTGGTGGAGATGGTGGTGGTGCAGGCGGCATGGGCAAAATAGTGGTGCGGTCGGGGGGGGGTGTGGTTCTGTATCGAACCCGGGCCATCTACCCCAACGATCCCCCTGCTGCATCCAATTTCAGCGGCACCACGGTTTCTGTTAAACCCCCATCAAACAGACACGCGGCGGCATAAAGGAAAAACCTCATCTCCACGGGAAACTAATCCGTCGGTGTGCACGCGCTCCGTAAGCCTGTCAGGTTCCCCCCCGCCCTCTCCCCCTCTCCCCCCCCCCCCCCCCCCCCCCCCCCCCCCCCCCCCCCCCCCCCCCCCCCCCCCCCAACCATTACCCCGGTTACATTCAGGCCGCATGTACGAACGCAGAAGGGGGAGGTGTAAGCAAAAGCAAGCCCCCTCGGATCCTCGGTACCGGCGAATCGATACGTCGTTATAGATCGCAATCACGTGGAGCGTATAATCGCCTAAAACTATCAATTATAGAGAGAGGGGGGTGGCGAGGTGGTGAGGGGTGAAAGGGGGGGGGGAGATAGCCTGGCCTCCAAATCCTGGCCTCCAGCCCCCTTCCTCCTTGGATTAGGATCTGAGATTGGGCCCGGGATCATAGAGGCTGCGCCCAGATAGCAGATTAATGACCACTCCAGGGGCGAGCGCTGCTCAGCCCGTTAGAGGAGAGAGAGTGAGAGAAAGAAGCATAGAAAGAGAGAGAGAGAGAGAGAGAGAGAGAGAGGGAGAGAGAGAGAGAGAGAGAGAGAGAGAGAGGCAGGCCAGTTGCAGCTGCTGCTTCTGCTGCAGAATAAATAATACATCATTTGGTCTGGGAGCTGACATAATTATCACCTAAGACACACAATCTCTCTTCTGGCCAGCACATGAAATAACAATCGGCGATGCCAGGGCCTCGCGAAAGGCAGGACACTCGATACTACACACACACACACGCACACACACACACACACACGTTCAAACGCAATCTTAAAAATGAACACTTTGAGTTTTCATTTGTGATGTTGCTCCCATAAAGCATCCAACCATCCGTGTTCTTCAAGAACCTACAGACTTCAGCCTGTGTGCAAACGTTACACTTTTTTTTGCATTTAAACGTTGTTCCTAAAGAAATTACGTTAGCATTAGCCTCTACATTAGCCACCGCCGTTTGAACATCTGTGAGCGTGTGTGAGAGCGCGGTACGTGTGAGAGCGTACGACCGAG
Organism: Coryphaenoides rupestris; assembly: GCA_002895965.2. Classification (NCBI taxonomy): domain Eukaryota; kingdom Metazoa; phylum Chordata; class Actinopteri; order Gadiformes; family Macrouridae; genus Coryphaenoides; species Coryphaenoides rupestris. Next base: position 4,215 of record PIJE02002253.1, read on the forward strand.
GAAGACAATGGTGGAAATCTGAGTGCCGCGTATTGACCCCCGCACTCCGAATCACCGAGCTTGGTAAACCAATTGACATTCCTAACCCGAAACACCTTGTTGCCACCGGCGAGGCAATTAAAGCCGCGGCGATTCATTTTACATGAATCCGTGCCGGCAGATATCTCCGATCAGAAGGAGAGGGGTAAACCAGCTAAGCTCGCTCACACTCGCACACACTCACACACTCTCTCTCGCTCTCCCTCCCTCCCTCTCCCTCAATCTAATTTCCCGTGGTTAGCATATTTACTAGTTACTTGGGCATGCGATGATGTGCTAACATTTATTTTTCCAGTTTCCCCCTCCCCCGGACCATCTCCCCTACTCCCCACCCCCCCTCCTCCCCTCCCCTTGCCACCGAGAGGAATGAGAAACAGTCTGATAGTTATGTGGGGGGGAAAACCAACAACAGAAAAAAAACAACAACAAATATGTATATTTTCAATTTATCTCACCTCCCTCACCTGTGTGTGTGTGTGTGTGTGTGTGTGTGTGTGTGTGTGTGTGTGTGTGTGTGTGTGTGTGTGTTTGTGTGTGTGTGTGTGCTCCCGGCATGCGCCCTGGCTGCCCTGCCCCCCCCCTCCTTTCCACACACACACACACACACACACACACACACGCACACACCTCTCTCGCCCACCTCCTTCCAACTTCCACTATTTAAATTCTGAATTCCTAAGCGGATTTTCTCAATTTAGCCATACTTTTAATCTTTGGTGAAATGACTGATGACTTCTTTCAATGAAAAAATTGAAAAAAACAGGTTGTGGGTGGGAGGTGTGTGTGTGTGGGGGGGGGGGGGGGGGTGAGGAGGACTGGGGGGCCCGGGGGGGGGGGGGGGGAGAGGGGGAGAGGGCGGGGGGGAACCTGACAGGCTTACGGAGCGCGTGCACACCGACGGATTAGTTTCCCGTGGAGATGAGGTTTTTCCTTTATGCCGCCGCGTGTCTGTTTGATGGGGGTTTAACAGAAACCGTGGTGCCGCTGAAATTGGATGCAGCAGGGGGATCGTTGGGGTAGATGGCCCGGGTTCGATACAGAACCACACCCCCCCCCGACCACCACTATTTTGCCCCATGCCGTCCTGCACCACCACCATCTCCACCACCACCACTACCACCACCACCACCACCGCGAACGCCATCATTGCCACCCACCTGGCTCCACTAAGTGAGATTTTAAATAGAATGGCACACCGCAGACTCGGACGTGCACACCCACACCCACGGGCGTGCACACACATATACACACACACACACACGCGCATGTCATCTCACAAACACACAGAAACACATACACAAAGAAACACAAACGCACACACACACAAGTCATGTCACACACACAGAAACACACACACACACACACACGTCATGTCTCACACACACACAGACACACACACACACACACACGTCATGTCTCACTCCCACACACACACAGACACACACACACACAGAAACACACACACACACACACACACACACAGAAACACACACACACAGGCACAGGATGTCTATCTATGCATGCACACATAAAACACACACACACACACACACACACACAGACACGCACACACACACACACGACACGTAGCAACATATGCTACGTGTTTCCCAGAATGCACACCTACCCCCTCCCCGAAAAAAACACCTGCTTTGAGCAGACCAGCCGAGTATGAAATCCCACCTGCTTTATAATCTATTGGATATTTCACACTTTGTTGTGGCGGCTGGTTGGCTGGCTTTCATCGCCACGCGGTGGAGAAACACCGTCTGTTATGACTCCCCGTCCTAGCGAAAGCGAAGGCACGCGCGCGGCAGATATGTCATCGTCACCGCGGTGCGCAATTCTATGAAACCTGCTACGTCCCTATCCCCTCCCCATCCCCCCAAAAAATTGCATGAAAAACGAAGCCAGGATCCGAAGCCAAAGTTGATTCTCCAATGTCCTTAAAGTCCTGTATGTAAGAATAATGAATCCGTTCAGGGACTACATGTAGGATTTTACAGCACAAATCTCTTTAAATCACCAGTTTGTGAGCAGGTTGTGGTTGAAGTTAAAACATGAGAGCTTCCCCGACTCTCTCTGTTGTAGAACAGCTTTTGGGACGATTTCTGTTATATTTGAGTCGGGTCGGATTTCGCGGGAAAAAAGGAACAAAGTGACATGTAAGCGTGGATAAAAATATATATATTTCATAGTTTTTTTAATGTGTACAAGGTTGAATTATGATTAGAACTAACTGATTGTTATTGTCTCAACCCACGGAGCTCAGAATGCACTGATTCTTACATATCGTACCTTAGGTTGAATACTAAGAATTACTGTGGAAATCTTAAAGTCCCTCGTCTCTCTCTGAACACCGACAGGCAAACCATTAACCTGCATGTAGAACACACACACACACACACACACACACACACACACACACACGTATGGTGAATTATGTCACGCGTCCTCTACAATACAAAATAATCCTGGGCTGGCGCCCCCTCACTATACCACCAAGAACACCAAGGTTGCATCACTGTGCTTCTGTTTGTGTGTCTATTTTCTCAAGTGTCCTCAATGAAACAGAAAAAACACACGAGAGTCTAAACTGGCCTCCCACTAACAGACTCCGCAAAGGCCTTTCTTGTCTCGCTGGGGGGGGTTAGAGATAGAATTACTGGGAGTATGTATGAGATAATATGCAGCAGCGGCAATTAGCAAGAGAGAGGGGGGAGGGAGACCAACTTTTGAGGTACACCTCACCTCATCAAAGGGAATAATTCAAACCCTTCCCCCACCCTTATCCTCTTTTTATTTTGGTCTCTCTTGGTCATTTCCCCCTGACCTCTCCTCTCGCGCACGCCGCCGCAATGCGTTATCCCAATTAGCCCCGCGATGCAGATACCATTGATTTGTTAGCGAGGTGCAGGAGTGTGGGGGGTGGAGGGGGGGTTGGGTGCCGGTGGGTGGAGGAGGTGCATCTCATAGGGCTACCTTTAGTCTCCTTTCCTACTCCTCCCTTCCCTTCCATCTCCCAAATTATGCAGTCCGTGACCATCAATATTTGATGAATGCGCGTCGATTTGATACCCGACTCCTAAGTGCGATTATGCGCGTAGAAAAGAAAATGATCGTGTTCGGAGAGCGGTCGCGGCCACGGCGCTCGTACCTTCGCCAGAGTCGTCGTCGTCGCCTCCGTCGCTCCCCCGCCATCCCCCACTCTCGCCTCACTCCCTCTATCGCTCATTCGCTACTTGAAGCAACTATTAGTGTTTCAACACCGCGGGAAAGCGGCTTCATTGAAATGCAATGAAAAACGTGCGGAAAAAGGCAAAGCCAGCTAATGGGCTCAAATTTTCAAACGAATGCAAGATTAAAGACAATTGAATCTCCCATTGGGTTTTGACTGAAACCCTTTGAAAAGAAGCTCCACAGTGGGGCCGTTCAAAAATGAAAAATAGGGGCTTGTTCTAAAATATTAATACGATTTTATACCCTCATTACGGCGAGCGATAACGTTTGTTCAAACTTCGAGCGCTACACCTCGAGGTGGTACGCGTCGGAGGAAGGGGCCAGAGGAAGGTGCCTTGACTTTTTCACCCCGGGCGCACCGTAACATGGCACTAAGACGCGTCTCGCCGGGTAGTTCATGACGCGCGGTCTCAAACGTAACGTCTGAGCCGCTAGCTTGTGTAGTCAAATAGACTCAAATAGATTCATATTTGATCGGAAAATCGTGACGTCCGTCCAACTGATGCTTATTTCATCGTGAGTGTTTGAGTCAAGCAGTGATGAGGCTGAAACGAATGATAAATAACGCATAAGATGTCTCGGGGAAAAAAAAGGAAGAAAAAATTATATTTCAGCCCAGGAGCACGACGTTAGCATCACAAAATCCGGCGGGAACGCGCAAAGGAATGCATGCAGGTTGGTGGGTGGTGGGTGGGGTTGGGTGGGAGGGTGGAGTGGGTGGGGTGGGTGGGTGGTTGCGGAAGGATGGGAGCTTGGTGGGTGGGGGGTGCGTGGGTGGTTGTGGGGAGGTGTCAGGAATAGAAAGAAAAAAGGTGTTGTCTCACGCTTAGAGAGACGGAGCAACACGGATTCCTGGAAGGACGTAAAAAAGAATGTCCCTCCATTTTGCGCTACCAATATTTTGGTTAGCACAGCAGATGCGGCCTCGACCGCGATGGCCTAGATTTTCAAGTTTGAGCAAAATGAATTAAATATATTTGGCAGAGACATGACCGCATTCACGTAAAATGGCGGCGCGCGGGATAAACGTGAACCACCTGAGATGACATTAACGGGTGGAGGAAAGAATTGCACCCTTGTTGTTAAGGTTTGAAAGATTCAGTGACTCCTTCGCTTGCCGTGTGTGTGTGTGTGTGTGTGTGCTCGCGCACCCCCCAACACAAACACACACACACACACACACACACACGCATACACACACAGAGCATACACACACAGAGCATACACAGACACATATACGAACCCGAGTGCACGTTTCAAACTTCACTTTTTCTTTACGTCTCTCTCTATCTCTGTCTCTCTTGTTGTCATATCTCCCTCTTACCCGGGGTGTTTTGTAAAAAAAGTGTCAAACACACACACATGCGCGCGCACGCACACACACACACACACACACACACACGAATGCAGCGTCTTGACGAGGAGGACGTGAGAGGAACGGGCCCCGCAGCTCTGACAGGAGGAGGAAGATCTGAAAACTGTGGCGTTGCCTGTAATGGGCTAGAAGTCATTAAAAACATCACTGCCGGCCTAATTAAGACGGGACATCTGGTCGGTTCCTCGGCGAGCGGAGAGCAGCAGAGTACAAATAACTCCTCGATGACAAGTTGACTGGTGTCATACATCTCAGTGATCGTCGATCAACACAGGAGTTATGGAAGCCTTTCATCATTAACGAGCAAAACGCGCCGTGTTCTTTTGTATTTTTATTCACGGAAGGGCGTACAAAAAGGGGAAATTAACTTCCAGCTCTGATATTCGACGTGGGGTTTTTTGTTGTTGTTGTTGTTGTTGTTGTTGCCAGAGAGCCAGACTTTCGTCACTGTTTGTTCTAGCCTTTTATGTTGCTGCCAATTAGCCAGGATAAACTTTGCATTCCGTTTTTTCTGAACTTTCGAAGTCGTGGGGTCCAAAAGTTGGGTCCTCGTGGAGAATTGGTCATTACGATTTAATTAGATCCACATGTAATCTTCGGGAAGCCAATAGGTGTACAACCAGTGTGTCGAACAAGAAATAGTATGTATTTCAAATGTTCCACATGGTGTTTTTCAATCCTTGCTTTGTTGTATAATGTATTTCCTTTCCGATAAATAATGGCCCTTTGTACTGAGAAAACCTTACATTATGGTCATTTCTCTCAGTTGCCATCTATCTCGCTAACGCCTCACGTGCTCGCATAATATTAGCCTCTCAGACACATAAGGGTGCGAGCAAAAAAAAAAAATGTTGTGTGTTTAAAAAAAAATGAACCTAGTCAGACATTGAAGGAGCCAATGCATGGAAATAATTGGGGCCCAAGGGGTAATATTTGTTCTCCTGAAATAATAATTATTCTTATAGTCTCGTGTGCCAAAGCTGAGCCACACAGGCGGACCACAATTCACCATTATGTTTCCATCAGTAACCAGTTGTGTGTGTGTGTATGTGTGTGTGTGTGTGTGTGTGTGTGTGTGTGGGGGGGGGGGGGGGGTCTGCGATGTGTGTGTTTCGAGGTTCATTGTTTAGACGGCTAGCATACTCGCCTGCCAACGCACGTTGAAGTCATTTAGCTCGCTTACTGTATGATGAGGAGGAGGTGGGGTGGGTGTGTGTGTGGGGGGGGGGGGGACATTCGATTTGCTTTGCTCTTTATGCCCACAGTTGTGACTATTTTTCAATCTATTTTGACTGAACGCAGTATAGGTTTGTTTTTTGCACACGCGACTCTCACTTGTTTGTTCCGAACACTCCAGGGTCAGTGTTCGTCACGTGACACGTGGACACCTTGAAACTCATTCCGCATTTTTTTTCCTCCTCCCCCAGTCAAAGTCAAATTAACGACCGATATGGAAGGAACCAGACGCCCCCCAAACAGGGTGTTTGTCCAACCGAGAGTTCAATGCATTAACCGACAATCTAATGAAAGGCCGTTATTAAGTGTTGAAAATTGGCGGCAAAATGCAATACCATAAAAACCTTCTCAATCAATAGCACACCCTATTCCTCAAGCTTGGGTGAAGGTGGGCACCCGCTAAGTGAATGAAAGAAGTCCTTATTTAGTCTAAAATAAGGCAATTTCTATGTAAATCAGCAATAAAGCAGAACTTTTACAAATGCATAAGCCTGGCCGTTATTGACATGTGGCGGTCTAAAAATCGTTCAGCGTGATAGAATAGTCATCTTATCATCTCCGCCAAGTATTTGCTTATCCACCCCTTATAATAATGTTTCCCGCGATATTATGCCGCGGCATCTTCCCAGAAGATAAATATCTGCCGTGTTGAATCCACTCACACTCCGGCATTTGATTATTTAGCCAGGTAATAGACAAAGACACCGAGCCATAGCCCAGTGGCCCGGTGATATTAACTGCCAAGTGGAATATCAATTTCAAATTGAACCTTGGATGCATTATTGATTGACTGCTGCTATTGTCCCACTGAAAGGAAAAGTGCCATCAGGTTATTGTTTAATATGAATGATAATACCATGCCTTCATCTGGCGGAGAGAGGGAGAGAATCCGGGGTGCGCATGTCCCAGTTTATCCTGTGGAATAATCTGTGATTGTCTCAATTGAAAGTGTGGAAATTCTGATTGTGGCCAAACAGGTGGTTAGCTCACAGGTTCATTCGTAATTAGAATCCGCACTATTAAACATCAGGGTGGTATGTATGGTATTGTATGTGTAGAGCTGTGTGTTGTTTGTATTTGACAATATTTTGCTAATATTTTGTTTCTCTGCAGTGTTTCGGTTTCCCATGGTGGCCTGAGTGGTTCGGTCTCCCTTGTGAGATAGATTGCTTCGCATTATGAGGGTCAACCCAAACGCTAGCATGTGTTTTGTGTTTTCCTCCTGTGTGATGGGATGTCTCTGACCCAGTCACATTCGTTCACTTTCGCATTGCACTTTTCGAAATTTTTGGTCGAAATGTAGTTCTGCTAAAAAACCTAAAAATGTACTTCTTGATATCTCTTTCATCTTGTGACAAGTTCAATTTTACTTAATTTTAGAGAAAAAACTGTATAAAAAAAAGGCAGGCCGCACTAAGTGAATTTACTGTACTTGCTGCCTGAAAGCTGCAACATTATCAGTAATCGTCGTCGATGCCATGTTTTGTTTTTCACATGACAAAGTTAAAGGTGCTATTTCGGATTAAAAATTTACAAATTAAACATCCACAGAGCTTTTACAAATACAACATTTCTATATTATGATATTGTGAATGAATCATGAATAAAATGTTGATTGGTCCAAAATGAATCTTTGTGTAAGATGTCCGACGTTTGGTTCCTGCTTCTATCTAAGGCTTGTGAGCCAATAGTATAACAGTGTTGGTGTCACATGGTATCTGTGTTGTCAGTGATCATGAGGCATTGTGGCAGGGGACTGCTACAATACCATTAAATACAATTATAACAAAAACAATGTCAAAATATGTTTTTACATGAAAACAACAACATACAACATATTGTACTTTTGCAGTAGAACCAAGATTCAAGATTCAAGAAATGTAATTGTCATAAACACATACAGGATGTGCAGTGAAATGAAAAAGTAGTGATGCCCAGCGGAACATGCAAAAGAAAAATACAATGCAAATAACATGAATTGGAGGATCACAATATCCACAATATATACAATATATGCAGCAAAAACAGCAGCAGGAATGGGAAATCTAAACAAATAGGCATATAACAACAAGGCGATAGAAAGAACAAAGTATGGTATAAAGTGAGCACAGACCATATATGTTTGCATGTACAGTATGTATATCATAAGTTCTGTAATAAGTTATGTCGTGAAACAATGTGAGTGCATGTACTGTGTACGAACTATGTGTGCATGTGTGAGAGTCGGAGTTCACAGTCCTGATGGCCTGTGGAAAGAAACTCAGTTTTAGTCTCTCTGTTCTAGCAGCGTGACTGCGGAGGTGCTTACCTGACCACAGCAGCTGGAACAGTTTGTTCCAGCTGCTGAGGATCCTTCATGATCCTGCAGGCTCTGGTTCGACACCTCCACCCTGCAGGGTGGGGAGTGTAGTGCCAATATTGTGTTCAGCCGAACGCACCACCCTCTACAGAGCCCTCCTGTCCTGAGGGGAGCTGTTGCTGAACCAGGCAGTAATGCTTCCTGTCAGGATGCTCTCCACCGCACTGAGCTGAGCTGCCTGAGGTGGTAGAGGTGCTGCTTCGCCTTCCTCACCAGAGTGTCAATGTGTGTAGTCCAAGTCAGATCCTCTGAGATGTGGAGCCCCAGGTACCTGAAGCTGCTCACCCTCTCCACAGCAGTCCCATTAATTCCCAGTGGTGTGTAGGTCCTCTGATGTTGTAGTGTCCTCCTAAAGTCCACAATCAGCTTCTTAGTTTTGGAGACATTCAGCATGAGGCTGTTGTCCTGTACAACAGAGTGACAGGTGAGCAACGTCTTTTAGGTAGGCTTTCTCATCATTACCGGAGATCAGGCACACAACCACTGTGTCATCCGCAAACTTGACGATGGTGTTGGAGCTGAACCTGGCCACACAGTCATGTGTGTACAGGGAGTACAGTAGGGGGCTGAGGACGCAACCCTGGGGGGATCCTGTGTTCAGGATGAGGGGTTTGGAGGCATGTCAGCCAACCCTGACAACCTGGGGCCTGGCGGTCAGGAAGTCCAGGATCCAGGCGCACAGGGGGGTGTTCAGACCCAGTTCAATCAGCGTGCTAGCCAGTCTGCTGGGAACTATGGTGTTGAAAGCTGAACTATAGTCAATAAACAGCATTCTCATATAGCCCCGCTTCTGACTGTCAAGATGAAAGAGGGAGCTGTGAAGTACCTGGGAGACAGCATCCAAGGTCAAAGGTCAAATCAGTGTCATGGTTTTTGGGCACAGGAAGTACCTCATGAATACATAATTACATATAATTACTGCAATATCCCTCATATACATATATAACCCAACTGGCTGGCCAGTTAAAACAAATGTAGAGCCATTTTTGCACAGCTACTGCAGTTAGGCTTTGTAGGACAGTATATATAATCCTCTGTATAATCACCGCCACGCTCACTACGATAGCGAATAAAGAAACAGCAGATTCGTGTGATACCCGTGACAGTGTGTCGACGGCTGGCGGCTATGCCAGCGCACGCCAGCCTGACAGACGAACGACTTTCGGTGGATCCCGGACGCCCGACGGTGCCAGTTGCGAGTCCGGTCGCCTGGCTTTCTGCCAACGCGGATCCGTGACAAATCTGTGGTGGTGGACACACACGTCCCCGCACACTGTTTGCTCATTAGCGCTTGTCATTTCGTTCCTCCTCCTTCCATCCTCCATCTTTCCCACCCCTCCCTCCCACCTCCTTCTTCTCTCCTTCTGCCGATTGGCTGGGGAGTCTTGCATAACTGGACGGCATCCCTGCCTGCGTTCTCATTGACTCTATCTACGGCGGGTAAGATGGGTGGGGATGGAGAATTTTGGTAAGTTGAACACCAGGCGCGCTACCGTGTTCTGGACGTGTTGTAAGCGTTTGATTGTGCAGGCAGGGAGTCCAGCCAGGACAGAGTTGCAGTAGTCGAGGTGAGTGATGACGAGCGCTTGAGACCAGGATCTGTGCCACTTCACGTGTGAGGAAGGGCCGGATCCTGCAGATGTTGTAGAGAGCAATTCTGCAAGATCGGGCCACAGAGGTGATGCTGGCGTTGCAACACAGCTGGTCGTCCAGTACCACACCAAGGTTCCTTGCAGTCAGTAAAGGGGAGACTTCAATGTCCTCAACGTTAATGTAATGATCTTCACTTGTGTTGATAATGAGGATCAAAGGGGTCAGAGTGGGTGGATGTGGAGGTCCTAAATGCTGGGTGGAGACTTTTCGCCAATCAGAATATACAATCAAATCAAATCCCTGTTGCCACACCTTGGACAACCGATAAATAAATAAAAATAGAAACTAAAAGTGGTTGACACTCACAAAATTGCTGACAAAGCTTATGGCAAATTAACACAAATTTCACAGTCCTGGCATTTACTAAACTATAACTACATTTTGACAAGTCGGCAGCTCTTCGTCTCCAACTACCCTGGCATTTTTGTGATGTTTTCATTACAGAAAAGGCCCCGCTCAGCATATAAGTAAACCAGCCAAGATTGCATCCGCCCCATGAAAAACCGCTTATAAAAAGTGGAAATTAATTTCATTGTTAATATCGCTGCCTGAGAGTACAATGCAGGTGAGGCGGCCACGTCGACGTCAAAATTTTCTGTCGAACAACATTTGAGTCGGAGATGATCCAGGGCAGATCTTTCGGGTGAAGTTCAAGCCTTGTCTGTCACCCGTTTCACAACACACACACACACACACACACACACACACAGTTGAATCATATTGATTTATTCATGGCATTTCGTTTAAATATTCACATTGTGGCAATCCATCGAGACTCTGCGCGCTCTGGAGAGACAGTTGTCGTCAAAGGAGAAAAAAAGGGGTCAGGCCAAGACCTGCTAATTATTAAATAGGTCAATAATACAAAAAAAATATATATATAAGACATATACAGTATATATATATATATATATACTGTATATATAAGACATATATACAATCACCACAGAGTCCAGGGGTGGCAGGTCGTTGGAGTTGTGCTGTATGTACTTATAATTACCTTTCATCAATATTTCTCATGTGCAATAATACTTCTCACGACTACTTCCCAATACCATTGCCAACTTGTTTTGCTGACTGAATATCTTACCTATATTTTTACATTTAGTCTCACTGAAAATGTGTACATTTGTTATTTTATTTGTATTATTCTATTGTTTATTTCTCTACTGTCTATTGCTGTGCAACCTCTGGCACAAGAATTTCCTTCGGGATCAATAAAGTTTTGTCTTATCTTATCTCATATCGTATGAGTATGTCAACACAACAAAAACATGACAACAACAACAACAACAACAAGCAGGGAGCTTGTTGGCTGAGCGGCTGCCAACGGCGTCAGCGGCCATCGCGGGTTCGACGGGAGGAGGTGGAGGAAGAGGTGTGCCGTGACCTTCGCATCCCGAGCACAGCAGTCACCGCGTGAGCATTAGCATCATTACCCAAATGAAAAGCTCCTCCATCACCTTCCTCCACTCTTCTGTTGGTTGGGCCTCATTATCCCTCAAGGCTGTATTGGGAGAGAGGGGGGGTTGTGGGGTTGGAGGGGGAGAAGGAAAAAAAAAAGCCATTGAATTCTTGCAAAGCAGCTCCCCCCCCACCCCCCTGCTCTCCCCCCAACACACACACACACACACACACACACACTCCCCCACCGATTCCTCACCCAGGCCATCTGCTGTAATAAATAGGCGCGTTGGAAAGCCCGGCATACCCTTGGAGATGTGACGGGTTGACCTGAATATGCTCATGGAAATCCTGGGAGCCCCTGTCTACACAATGATGTTTATTAAAGATCATTTCCACGTTCATCCGCATTTATGTTTTACCCCCTGCACTCATAGTATAGACGTGATGCTGAATGTATGTTATGGATCATTAAGTTCAACTTCTCATGTATAGATTATATTTTTGTGATGGATATCGATATAAATCATACGTTGATTGTTAAAGGTACTATACATAAGAATCAGTGCATTCTGAGCTCCGTGAGTTGAGACAATAACAATCAGAAACTAATGTTAGTTCTAATCATAATTAAACCTTGTACACGTTTTAAAAAGCTATGAAATATATATATTTTAATTATCCACGCTTACATGTCACTTCGTTCCTTTTCCCGCGAAATCCGACCCGACTCAAATATAAGAGAAATCGTCCCAAAAGCTGTTCTACAACAGAGAGAGTCGGGAAGCTCTCATGTTTTAACTTCAACCACAACTTGCTCATTAACTTGGTGATTTAAAGAGATTTGTGCTGTAAAATCCTACATGTAGTCCCTGAACGGATTCATGATTCTTACATACAGGACCTTTAAATGTAAGCAGGACTTAACTTTGAACGGCGATCACAAAGATTGTATGGAGACTAAGCTACAATGAGTGGCACCATTTTCTTCAAATGTGTGTATTTACACAAGTTGGAAGGCCGCCATCTCCTTCTGCTCAAGGAATTGGACCGTGAGGCTTCCTTATGTGAGCCACATATTTACTTCTTTCCAAAATAAAAGCATATTGTATATCCTATTTAAAGCACCCCAACTCGATTGACTGAAACTAATATTCTTGACAAAGCACAAAATACCACCGAACATAGTTTGACGGGGAAAAAAATGAAAAATAAAACTCAACCTGCTATAACAAGATTAGCAATTGTACATAAATTGTGACAGTTTATCTTTTTCTCGCAATACTTTTTTTAGAATTGCATAACCCTACATAAGCTTTCAAAGCTTTCAAAGCTAGTGTTGTTTTCACTACTTTTTTCTTTTAATGTCACTTCTACTACTGCTACTAATACTACTACTACCACTACAATTACTACTACTACTACTACTACAGAATAGAAGCTTATTACGATTCCTCCTATTACTTCTCCACAAAGAGAACATTTAAGGCTTTTAAGGAGAGTTGCGGAATCTCACTCTAATTCCTGAATAAAAGCAGGAAGACAGTTATCCCATCACTTCCGTCCTGACAGGATAGCTCGTTTGAACACACACACACACACACACACACACACACACACACACACACACACACACACACACACACACACACACACACACACACAGCCAGCTCAAGAGTAAAACTAATGGAATTCTGCCGAGCGAGGTTCTCTCTGGAGTATTCTGATCGCGAGAAGATTGCACTATTGACAAAATGTCAGTTACAGATCTACGCAATGATTAGATAAAAGGGGGTATACCAAATCGAAGATGAGGACTCTGTCAGTGACCGCCTACCGCAGCCGCTCGTATGATAAACCTCCATATATTCTGGGAAAAAACATGATTACTCTGTCTGCTGTTTAAAATTAAAAAAAAAGTCCAGCAACGGATCTTTTGTTTTCGTCCTGTGCTTCACTGGCCTTCCTGTTCTTCCCTTC